>OZ010572.1:90187106-90424606 GCA_963932145.1 Acanthosepion lycidas | reverse complement strand
AAATGACCGTTTTTCCATCATCTTTAGTGATGGATCGTATGACTCAAGGTCTGGGGTGAACTTGAATTCCAATAGATGTTCAAAGCAAGGAGCCTCCTTGAGAGTACAATCATTTGTCATGATAGGCAAAAATTCAAGGTCTGCCCGATGATGATGACTAGCTTAGTTTTGAAGGTATTAAATGTTACAAGCTAGTTTTATCCACCCCCCTACCATTCAGCAGTTAGAGCTAAGTCAGAGGTGAGATCATCTGCCAGTCTCTGGACATCTAGATTTTTGGAGGTGCACACATAACACTGTTGTATCATCTTCATGGTTATCTACTCAGGAACTGAGTTATGTTCTTAGGCAGATCATTACTATAAAGCTAAAAGAGATGAGAGTTTTAGGGGACGCTTGCATTGATCTCATGAATTAAATTGAATTGAATTTGGCTTTCTAGCTTTCTACATGCCTAAACTACATTGGATTATTTGAAATCATTCCAACTTGCCTTCATAGATTCTTGAGTTGCAATTCGTGTAAGGACTTTGGTGAGGATTGTCAGAGCAACAGGATTGAAACTATAAAAACACAAAGAGGTTGGCATTCTATATAAATTAAATTTCTCTCCATTTGTCATATAAACTTGTTGAATATACTTTCCACGCCACTACCACTTGCTATCACTTGAAAGCCTCAACAAACACCCAAATTTTATTCATGCTACAAGTATCTCAAAATCAAAATTGGCAGGTAATCTATATAGAAATGAAAATAATAGGCAAACAAAATCAAAAACTGGTGATTATGTACACTTTTGCATAATGAATATCAGTAATATTGACAACATTTTTTTTAAGTTTTAGAGTAAGTTGTCACTGTCTCTCTTTCAAAACAACCAATTTCTCAGGTGTACATTAAGGTAGTTCAAATTACCATTTAAATGTATGAGTGTTTATTGCATAAGTAATATCATTATATTCTGAAACATATGATTTTGTGAAAACGATACCGATTTCCATTAATCAAATAATTACACTATTTTAGAATATGCTTTTCTTTAATACTCTTATTAAAAATGGAAATTCTACAGGGACTTTTTAACTTTAAAGTTCTTTTATTTCAAACAATTATTCTAGCATTTTGAAAATCATGAATATATATAAATAAAAATTTATTACTTTTGGTTAATTGTTTTCATTACGGTTTTAGATGAGAACTGTCAATCAAAGATAGGGATGACAAAGTGTATCTCAAGTTGAAGCAAGACTATCATTTAATAGACAAAGGTATCTGAATGTCTCACAAAAAAGGCTTGAAAAAATAAGAGTGCAGTTTAAGAAACATAGTTAAGGAACAGATTAATCAAAGGGTTAATTTTGCTTCAGAACTAATTTTGTCTAAATAACAGATAAATATTTTATTTATATAGATTATTAAAATGACTAAGAGATGTCATTATTCATAAATTTATTACTTTGTTAATTTACCGCCTTTCCCATTATAGAGTGTGACATGAAAGAGACAGGGTGTTCAGATAATATTTTTTATATTTCGGATTTCACTCCAACATGGTTTTAACAACTGAAGGATGTGTATATCTCATCAAACACATCAAGAAGGTGGTAGATACACAGATTTGGCGCGAGACTGTTTTGCTGATAAATTTTCAGCTACACCAGTTCCACATTACAATGCAGTTTGTAACCTTGTTGATAAATTTTGGGAAACAGGATCAGTGGATGATGCCAAACATTGTGCAAGCAAAGCTATTGGAGGAGACAACTGTTGGATATTTCTGACAATATGCAGCAGAGTCCAAGAAAATCATTACAAAAGTTAGCACAGAAGCAAGATATTAGTCTTGGAACTACTCGTAATGCTGTCAGACTAAAATTAAAACTATTCCCATACAAAATAATGGCAGTACAAAAACCGGAAGCAACTGATTATGAAAAGCGACTACTCTATTGCAGATGGTTTAAATGATTTATCAAAGAGAATACTGGTAATGTGTTGGATGTGACATTTTTTAGTGATGAAGCATGGTTCCATCTCTCATCTTAATTCACAAAACATAAGATTGTGGTCTCCCAATAATCTTCACAGATTGCATGAAGCACCCCTACATAATCTCAAGGTTGGAGTGTGGGTTGTGATTTCCAGACATCGAATTGTTGACCCTATTTTCTTTATGATCATAATAAACAGCAAGCACTATTTTTGGAGATTCTTCATCGGACAGATGACAAGTGGGGAAATCAATTACTCATGATTTTAACAGAATGATGCTACTGCCCACAAATCTCACAGATCTATGCAGTTTCTGGAGAAAATTTTTGCAGATTGCATTATTTCCAAAGACATCTGGCCCTCATGGTCGCCAGATTTAGATCCACCAAAATTTTATCTCAGGGGAGCAGCAAAATCAATAGTGTCCACACGTACACTGGATGACTTTAAAGCAGTGTTGTGTCGGAAACCTACCACCCCTCTTGAAGATGAACTTGTCTGCGTCTGTAAACAAAGACTTTAAATAGTGGCATGTCAGTTGACATGAGGGAGACCGAGAGACAGAGAAGTTCTTAGCTGAGCTAGTTATTGACTACTCTGGCGATTTCTGTACCTTTTTACCAGCCTATTAAAACCCCTTTTATTGTTACGTGTTATTTGGCGTTTGTCTCTACTAACCCCAAATCAACATCATAACAAGCAGCGATAACAGAATTCATTCAGTCTATTTCAATCAAGCAACTGATAGTGGTGTTCAGGAAGAAAATATGAAGATCCAAGCCTGTGTTGATGCTAACAGGCATGATACTCATTAGCATCAATACATTATTCATAATTTACATATTCACCTCTTGTATTCTATACTGAAACATGTCTTAATAAAAATATAAGTGCATAGTGATTTTTGAACACCCTGTGTAAAGAAATACACAACAGTAATTATTATATAGTAGATCTCTATGATCTACTATATAACATTTAATTTTAAAGAACAATCTTTAAAAAAGAAAATCTGAACATAGATTTAAAATTATCAAGAACTTACCTTATATGCTCAATACTTAAATCATCCTGAAAACCTTTAGGGAAAAGCAGTTTTTCATTAGAATTTCCATGTGTTGAATCACTGATAATAAACACCAAAGGACTACTTCCTGTTGCCATATATTTTCTAAAATAGTTAAAAAGGATAATGGGCTAAAAATTAAATACATTTAAACAAAAATCCCATGGTGATTGAAAGTCAAACTAGAGAACAAGTATTTTTTGTTTTATAATGATATAAACAAAGTACAAATTGTACAAGTTGTTATCTCCTAAATTCCCTGTTTATAACAAAATATCTTTCATCAGTAGCTACAGAAACTGAATTTCATATAATGATAATTGAATGAAACAAAGACAAGATATTATAGATAGACCATTTCTTGAATTTCCTATGATATTTCCTAACAAGTCTTCAGAAATAAATAGGGAAATATATATTTTGTGAAGGTGATAAAAGGCATAATGAAAATGATTTTTATTGGCAGTAATCCTGAATATAAAAACAGTTTTTTACAGGTATTGCTGTTTGCAATGACAACTATAAAGTAACATTGTTTCTGACAATTTATAAATATGATAATTCCTAGTTAAAAATATCATCAGTTTTTTCCTTCTTTTGGAAGCAATAACATTTTGGACTTTTGTTTTCTAAGCATCTTCTGTTCTAATGTTGAATGCTTGGGAATATGCAAATCAAATATTTAAAAATAACATGTATAAAATATAATATGAAACTAACCGTACAATTTCATGGAAAGTAGATGGGTTCCAGAAGAATATATTTGGGTAATCCTAAAAACAATGAAAACAAAAAGTTAAAAAGAAAAAGCAGTAATGGTGGCAGAAATGATAACAGCATAATAAATCTAAAAATCCTATTTTAGCCCCTTTATTTGTTTCTTGGGTTTATTTTTCTTTCATATATTTGTCACTGAACTTTCTATTTCAAGCTTTAAGCTTTATGTTAACTTGGAAATACACTACTAGCAGGATATTAGCAAAAGAGACAATAAAAAACAGAAACAATAACTATCTGAATTTCTTTAATGAAGAGTTATCATTATTTACACTATATTTGAACTATTGTCTTCATCTCTGTTGTTATTATCACAATGTTTTGGCCAGTGTTCCATCCAGCCTTCCTCAGGTGTATCTCAATCTGGGTAACCTACAGGGAATTCTGAAATGAACCCTTTATTTAATCTCTGGAAAGTATACTGTTTTGTTCCACTGCTTATGTCTGGTGATATCATCTAGTTTTTATTCTTATTTGATACTGCTTTGTTATTGATCACTTGTTTCCACTGCCTAACCCAGAGGTTGAACTCTCAATCACTATGTCATCAAATTCATAAACCAATGCTTAAATTCATTAGGCCATTGTCCCATAGTTTAATTGTGCTACTGCCCATCATGTTTTTGATTGCTGCAGAACTAAAGACAAATGACTTCAATCACAGCAGCAGCAATTAAAAACATGATTGATAGCAGCAGCAGCAGTCAGAAGTTGACAGACAGCAGCAGCAGCAGTAACTAATCAGCAGGTAGATTAGGTTTAAGGCTCCAAGTTCACTACAACAAATTGTCCTCTGCTGTCTTAAAGCATTGGTTTGTGAATTTGGTGAGACAGTGATTGTTAGTTCAATCCCTGGTTCGGGCAGTTTCAATGGAAACAGGCAAGCAATAATTGAGTAGTACTAAATAAAAAAAGAACTACATGATATCCCAAGACATGAGCTACCCTTGTAAATTAAATAAAAGGTTCAGTTCAGAATTCCTTGTAGGTTGCCCACATCAATATACATATGAGGAAGGCTTGAGGACATAATGGCAGAAACAATGTGACAAAAACAAAGATGAGGACAATAGTCTGAATATAAATAGTATAAATAACATAATTTATATCCTACTAGTAATCTGCAAATATTTACAGATATTTTAAAGTACTATATAAGCACATTGATAGATTATTGAAGTTTAAACAACCTTAGAGGTAAAGACGTTTAGGTAATGTTTTTGATGTTGAGAAAAATCAGACTGGAAGTTCATAAACTTTCATATATAAAAGAATATCATTTTTGTGTCTTCTGTTCAGGTATATTACTCTTATATGGAGTGTATATTTGTCTCAGAAACAATATATTCCAATAATTTAAAATTAAAAAATATTTAAAAAAATGTAAGAAACACAAATTTCAATAAAAGGAATTGCTTGCTGAATTTTAGTTTTTTAAGAGAAAAGTTAAAAATTCTAAATAATTGTACAAATGTATGAAATAGTTTTTTCATTTTTTCTTTTTTTTTTAGTTGGAACTGATTTAATACAATTATTAAAGTCAGAACAGCTCACCTCAACCAAAACTAATTTCTTTTCATAATGATCTCCTCCAAAGATGTCCAAGCTTCCATATTTGTTTGCACGAAGAATGAAGTCATGGAACAAGTTCTTTTGAGACTGATAGCTAGAGCCTCCTGAAAATTTAAAGTTATAATAGATCACTGCAACTAAAATGAAATAAGAATCAGTAGTGGCCTTATAAGTGGTTTTCTAAATGTTTAAAAAAAAATCACATCACTAAATATAATATTTGATGGGAGGTTTTGGTTGCCGTATGTTTAATGTAAACTTTAGTCAGTAATTACAATCCTGAGTATTACATAGTTTGGTGGTGGGTGGCTATTTCTATCATTCATCTTCCTCATCAAACCTGTGTTGTCTAGGGGAACTCTTCTGTTACATTGTGGCCTTAACTGAATCATATTATACATCTTATTCATTCCAACAGGCTGTTGATTTTTGTTTGTGGTTTAGGTGATATTTCAATCCTAGTGACTTTCTTAATTTGAGCAACCTTCCTGAAAGGCAGGAAACTCTAGAAGAGAGAACAAACTGTTAATAAAACTATCAATAATTTATTAATGAGAAAATATAAAAGTTGCAACTATCCCACTTATGCAGCTCAGCTTCAGTAAATTAGGTACTCATACAAAGACCTTTTTAGTTAAACAAAGAACTCTCTATTAGCATTGCATGTGATCCATGCTTCTAAAATACTCAAGATCAGACATTTTACTAATTTTTCTAAACACATTTGCTAGGTAGGTTTTTAAAATAACCTTTCTGAAATCCATCTAGGTTTTGCAGAATTTTGACAAACACATTAATCTCAACTTCCTTGGAATTGTGTGTCTAGGCAGGGAATTTCAGTTATACTAGATTTTACTGAATTTTGGCTTATTTCATGTTCAAATCCTCCCAATGCCTTCCTCATAACAATTTTATAGGTTCAAATTAATATTTTTAAACCAAACTTTTTTCATTATGTTCCAACTTGATTAACCACTCTCTCATATTTATTTCCATCTAATATTTTACTCCTTCACTCAGGATTACTAAGTCTCAATATTTCAGGTCACCAAACCCCAGTTCATGCACTCAGTAGCAAATTTAATTATTTTTCATATTCACTAAAGAATAAAGTGAAAAATGTTATAAATATCATAAGGTGCTATCACTGAGTAATAGTTTTTGTTTTATTCTCCCAATTACAATTGCCTTTTAAACCTTTTTTGTCACAGTATCTGATTGTTTTTAAAGATATGGCTAATTCTGATGCAAAGTATTTAATTGGGAAATTAAAGTAAATATATTTAGTATATTTATTGTAGATATTTCTACTACTCAAAATATTTATTGTAGATATTTCTAGACTAAAAAGGAAAAACATGATTTGTAAGAAAACATTTTCCAATATACTTTTTAAGTAAACTCTTTGAAAATATCCACTTTTGTTTTATTAAAAAAATTAATGAAATGTGTGCTGATTTTTTCTTTTATTGTTATCAGTTCAAGTGAGAGATTAATAAAAACTCATTCAGATAGCCACAATAATTTCTTCAAAAGTATATGAACAAATTTTCTTTTGAAAAACTAAAACTTTTATAAAAATTAGTTTGAAATTCTGAAAATATTTTCTTTTTCATCAAATTTGCCCCAAGCAAGGCAGTAAAGCAACTAAGAACAATGGGTGTAAAAAAGTTAGAAAGCAGAAAACATTATGAAATAGCAAGAACAATAGAAGAGTAATCAGGAAGACAACAAATAATAACTGATATTGCATTTAAATTTTTGAAAGTTGGCTGGAAAGTATGGAGCTGGAAGAGAGTTCCACAAGTGAGAAATGTAAGAAAAGAAACTTAGCATAGAAGACCTTGTTGTCAATCTAGTACTGTGCTTAAATCCATACTTCCTTAAAGCAGTTGGAATATTCTTACTGATACAGTGTACTGTGATACCAATTCTGCTTAGTCAGGGTGCATAAATAGTGAGTTTTATGATTGAAAGACATGTGAAAATTAAAGTAACCAATCTTTTGTTATATATATGGATTAAAAAAGTGTTGTTCATATCATGCCAAGAACAGTTTATTACAATATTTCAAATATTATAACATCTGGTGACTAAATGAACAAAGAATATATATTCTTATTATTTAAACATTATTATTTAGTGGATACCCATATTTGAGCAGATGCTCCGTTTATTAAACAGTATATTTATTTATTTTTGTCTACTGGCCTAAATATTTGAGAAATCTCATTATAAAAAAAAAAAAAAACAAAAAAAAAAAACATACAATCACTTGCAGGATTTGAACCTGCATCCCCTTTGGCAGGAGAAAATTCAGATCTGAATAGATATGTTTCATGAGTTACAGCAAGATTTGTGTATATTAGGTAACTCTGATTGATCAGCAACACACTCCATAGCTGAGAGGGTATAAAGCATGTCGGATCTAATGACAGTTTCTCCTGCATGTTTTTCTTAAATAAGATTTCTCAAATATTCAGGCCAGTAGATGAAAATAAATATACTATTTAATAAATAAATGGAGCATCTATTCAAATATGGGTTTCCACCAATAATAACATTTAAATAATAAAATCTGTCAGATTAATAAATAAAAAATCCATTACTTCTTTAGAAATATACGTGTGTGTGTGTGTGTGTATCAAAACAAAAACTAATGATTTAAAAAATTCAGACTAAAAAATGTTTTTTCATTTTTTTGTGTCTCTATATGTTATGGACTGTTATTTTAATTTACTACATTAATAAAAAGTTCACAAACATTTTCTCTACACTTTCTCTCCTTCAGCTGATGTATGACTCCACATAGAGCACATCTGAGATTGGTTACTGCTAATTCTTAAAGATAACTATGTCACCAATGTTTTTTCTGTCCTTTTCACCCAATTTTTACTATTCAAGAAAGAGACAATATTTTTTCAACATGGATTGTATTTGAGAAGAAGGCTATCCAATGAATTAGTTGAGACAAAAGCACCAATTTCAATCTGAACAACTGAAAGTAAATTAATATTATTCAAATGTTATTAATCAATTTAGAAAATTATGAATTATGTAATATTCCTAGGTACTGATTGAATGTATTTGTTGCTTGCTGATGAAGTTCTAATGGGAAATAATTATATTTTGTTTAAGAACAAAATGAAGACATGTGCCTATTGCATAAAAATGTTTGTTCTTTTTTACACTAAAAAAGGATGATTAGGTCAAACAATGAATGATAGAAGTTAAGGCTTTACGGGTTAAAATTATTTTACCTCAGGTTATGACTTGTCTTCAAAATGAACCTTTCAGCATGATAACAAGATTGATCTTAGTTTGGAAATTTGCTGGAAATATACCCTGTCACCAAGTTTTCAGTGTTTTTACAGTTAATTTGTTTGTATATATGCATAAATTGATATAGAACTTTTACTGTTCCAAATTTTATTTTTAAATATCTTATACCAACAAAGGCTGCCAAAGATAAAAGATTTTTTGTTCAATTTACAGAGAAAGATTTTCTCATGTGTATATGTGTATTTCATTCCTTCCTATTTTTCCTGTAAGGTAAAATCTATAAAAAGGGTTAAAGCAAGATGCATAACACAAAAGTTTGTATATTCCTACCTGAATTTTATATTAAACCTTGATCTATGATAGCATTTATTAAAAAAAAAAAAAAAATGTAAAAAAACATTTGAAAAATTGTTAAAAATTTATAGGTATTTTAATTCTTACCATAATCATTATATTAAAAAATTGCTATTCGTGTGTGAATTGCTAATATAAATAATAACACATATAGAAAAAAAACAAACTTTTTGCATTCCAAGGACAACAATCATAATAAAATCACTTGTCAAAAATTTTTTATATGTAATATGTTTTTACTGGATAAAAAAAAAGAATAAGTAATAAATATTAATAAAACATTGTCATTAATTCAACCCAGCAAAAAGATAATGATATTGCATTAGATTTTCTTATTTTTACACAAACCTTTCTGTGAATGTAATCATAATTACATTTATAGCAGAGTTTATATAACATTCAAATGAACTGAATTAATGAATTATTTTTCTTACTCTGTATTTATGGTATTTGATAATATTTCAAAAGCAAAATGATGCCTGTAGACATCTTAAGTCATAAATTAAATTTATCTTAACTCTTGGAGGCATCTGAACATGCAGCTAACATAAATCTATATAAGTTTAGTCTGATGAAGTCCTAAAGGATGAAATGTGTCACACAAAATTTCTATAAGTGAGTTTTAAATGCATTGCATGGCATATTTACCTTGTTCATAATTTTTATGCATTTGGTTGCAGTAAGAGATATTATGTTTTGCTGTATTTTCAGTGTTGGTCCTGTTTAATTTCTGTATGAATAATCTTATTTGGTCACTGATAATGTGATTGGAAAAATTATTATTAAATAATGTTTGTGTTATATGCTGAAAGTTTGCTGAAAAATATTTTTGGGAAAAGAAATTTTGGTCAACTCAAAGTTTTTCTTTAAATCACTGCTATCTTATGTTGTGAGCATTTTTTTTTTATAACTGAAAAGACAGGAGTTCTTATTAGATTTTTTTAATATAAGGACTTGTTAAATACATTATTGTTGACTTCCCTGTAAACATTGAGGAATGGGATTTTATTATCATTGAGAATTTTAATACAGAATTTTGTTCAAAGTTTAATTAGGTTTTCGATTTCTTAATTAAATAAAATTTACATTAAATAAAATATTATTCAACATAGGAGATGGTATTTTGAAGTGCATATGATATAATATAAATATAAGATATAATATGATATAATATATTATTTACACTATTTACATTGTTCCGGTTGTTCTTTGTTGCTATATTCACAACATTTCAGCCATTGTACACTTCAGCCTTCTTCAGATGATTGGAATTTCAAACTGAACCCTTTATTTCATCCACCAGCATAGATTGTTCTATTAGGTTGGTGCCAAAATAATGACGTAATAATGTCGTATTTTGACGTTAAAAAATACGTCAAAAAACGACATTATTACGTCATTATTTTGGCACCAACCTAATAGTTCCATGTGTTATGCCTCTTCTGGATGTCTCAGTTAACTCTCCAAGTTTTTGTTCATATGCCCGAAACTCTGCCCACTTCATGGAAATAATCAAAGATAATCCAATCCAACCAGATGGTGAGTCTGGATATAACCACTTCACTCCATGGTCAATTCTAAGTTTGACCATTGCCACACGCCACCTGTACCAGAGGACGTTTTTGTTTTCAGGGTCATAGGATGATGAGTTGATTGCAGGATCAATCCCATGCTGTTCAATACTGTTGCAGGTTGTTGGTTGCTGTCCACTTTAGTTGACCTCGCTCTGCCCACATTGTGTCTTTGATTACAGAGCTGGTAAGGATCAATTAACAGCAGTAATTGATGTATTGACGCAGACCATGGTGAACTGGACTATGTTGAAAAAAAATAAAAATGTCTTTTTGCAGAAGTGGTGCAAACGAAAACAGAGTCATGGGTCAATTTTCGATTTGGCTTTATGTAGTTCTTGGTGTACAAAAATTAATCCTTGCCACTAAAATCTCTTTAGTGACACATTTGCCTATCGGTGTAAATTTCTTGGGACAGGGCTCAAGATCGGAAATTTGGTCGGCAACAGGTCACGTGGGTTTCAGTAGTGTCTTTGTTCTTGTCTGTATCTCTTGCCATCTCTCCAACTCCAACTGTTTGCGTTGCTTCAGTCTTCTGCTTATAATGACTCTTACTCAAGACTGGAATGGGGGCTAACAGTATTTGGGGATTTGGGGCTTCTCCTATTTTCTAACAAGAGTTCTTTGTTATCTGGTTTATAAAGTTAATTATTTCTCCAAATTTGGGAAATCCCTTCATCCTACAAGTAGTGGTTGCAGGTATTGTCCTGTCTGTATAACTCATACCTTCTCTCATTGATGCCTTGCACTATTACTTCTCAAAGGGTATAGGCAATTCCTCCGTCCGTCTTGGTATCTTATCTAAGCCTTTCATCTCAGCTGTCATTTTGACAAATCTGATTTTTAAACTGAGTAAGTAAAAACACAGGACTCACTTTTAGTCATTAATTGTATTTATCTTTTAAATTTTTCCAAGCCTAAGGTCTTGTTTATGTAATTAGAAATTTACAACTATTTTCTCCAACAGCTATTAGCAAATATTGGTTCACTTAATTGTACTTATGAACCTAGCTTGGTTCTCATCTAAAGAAATCCTATTTCTTGAGCTGTTTACAATTTCCACTTTTTGACAGGTGGAATAAATCAGTTTCTTAATTCTATCTTTATCTTCAAATTTACCAAATATTATCTCTCAGTTGACGACTTCTACTGTCTGGTCATCAGGGGACATATTTTCATAACTTGCACTTTAGTAAGTGATCATAAATTAATTGCACCATTTCCACTTTGTTCCGCAAAATTCTCAGGCAACTTCAAAGTCTTTTTCGTCATTTTCTCCCCGCCCCTAATATGTTTAAATTTTCCAGATGGCCCTTCAGTAATATATTTTCCAAAACAATAAAGTCATTTTCTTAAAGTCATCTCTGCTTTCTTTTTTCAGTTTATATGTTATTCCGTATTTTTTGTCTGTTCCAAGTCATATTTTAATTTAACTCTTTCTTTTCCATTTACTAGTGTCATATAGTGTCACAGGACATGGTGAGTTTGTTCAGCAAGGTACCCCCAGAGGAGGCACTATCAGTAATCAGGGACAGATGGGCCTCAGACTCATCCCTAGGAGAACAGACCAGTATACCAATAGATAACCTGATGGAGATGCTGACTTTCTGTACACTAACAACACACTTCAGAATGGGATCAGATATATAGGATGAAGGTTTAGCAATGGGCTTGCCATTAACACTAACAATGGCAAACATACATAGAATACTTCAAAGAAATGGCATTAGAATCCACATCACTAAAGCCGATCAGATGACAGCTTCATGCTCTGGCCACACCAGGAAGAGATCCAGCTACTACTGGACAATGTGAACTCAATAAGATCATCGATACAGTTTACAATGGAGAGAGTAAATGACAACAAACTAGCATTCCTGGATGTACTAATATCTAGATGGATTCAAGACATCCATATAATGCAAGCTAACATTCACTGGACAATACCTCAATTTTAACTCCCACCACCCATACAGTGTAAAGAGGGATCATCTGCCGCTTACAAAATTGAGAAAAAGTCATAAGTGGTGACCCAGAGGCATATGAGCAAAAAATGGTCAGTATGAGTAGTACCCTACAATGTAACAAATACCCTGGGTACATGGAAGCAGCTCTGACAAACTGCGTTAGAAGGGTATAAGATGATAACAACACTCAAGAAACAGCTTTGGTCTGCCTATGTGAAGGCATTATCAGAAAAAATACAAAAGATCTATAGTCCATATAACAGCAGGATGATCTTTAAAAGTGGTTCAACACTTTGCAGACACCTTTTCCAAGACCCCCCATAGAGGGGTACATGACTAAGGACTGTGTGTGTGTCATCCCATGCAGTTGTGGTAAGAAATATAAAGGAGAAACAGGCCACCCCCTTAAGATAAAACTGCATGAACATCATAAATCTATAACACAAGGGGAAATAGAAAAATCAGGCATAGCTGATCATATACAAAAAGAAAAGGGAAATCACTGCCCCCTGTGAGATGAGGTTGAAATAATAGATAAAGAGGATCACTGGAAAATACAAAAAACTTAAGGAATCAGCACATATGCTTGGCCACAAAAATCTTCTAAGGTAGCCAAGCATACAAATGAATATAATATGGGAACCAGTAATATAGAGTGCTGGAGAAAATCAATAACAACAAAATTTCAATTTCTCTGGTAAAAATGGTTACTGAGACATTAAGTTTATATATCACAAAAATTCATGAACTGATATCAAGGACATATGGCTCAGTGGATAAAAGAGTTGGTTGGATCCTGAAGTCTGGAGCGTACAATGACTGAAATGTCGTGAATATGGCAACAAAAATGAGGACAACAGTCTGAATAATGTAAATAATTACAATATCTTATCTCAGAAATATAGACAGATATAATTAATGTGTGTACATATATTAGTATTATAAAATAGATAAATAAATATAAATTAATTAATAAATCAAATAACTGAGATGAGGTATTATAATTACTTGCATTATTTACATTATTTGGACTGTTATACTCATCTTCATTGCCATATTCACAACGTTTTGGCTATTGTATGCACTGACTTTCTTCAGGTGATGGGAATTTCAAGTCGCCCACCAGGGTAGATTGTTCTAGTTTCATGTGCCATGTCTCTTCCAGATGTCTCAGTTATTTCCCTCTAACTCAATTCACATTCTTTTTGTGTGAACTCATTCCCTAAGCCATTTCAAATGTCCAGCTTCCCAAAGAATGGATGCAAACAAAGGAATTCTACACAGACACCACATTGATTCTTGATAATGACTGTGAAAGTCATATGCACTTGTACTTGTTGGTTCTTTTTAATCAAAATTGTTTGAATGAATACTTGCTGCCTAAATAAATTATATATAACTTATTATTGAAGATTAAAACAAGAACATGTTAAAAATCTCTACAAAATAGCAACTGTGTTTCAACACTACAAATGTGTTTCCTCAGGTGATGGTAAATTACTGGTAAGTAATTTCAAAAGCAGAATACTTCCACTCTTTTTGAAAGAGAAGATGAAAAAAAAAACAGAATTAGAATGAGGCTTGTGGGTTTACTGTGATTAACCAATCAAATATGAGGCCTAAGGTTATCCTTGATAGAGTTAACAAACAAATCAAACAATTCCTTGGAATTTTACAATGGACTGGTATTGCAAATGTCATCAATTGGTTCAAAGAAATTAACAATAAAAGTTGCTGCTCTTTTATCCAATTTGATATTGTGGATTTTTACACCTCTATTTCCAAGGATCTATTTACCTTAGCTTTAGAGTTTACCAAAGAATACTCTAATGTTTCTAGTGAAGAACTGAATATAATAATGAACTGCAGAAGATCTGTTCAACAATAATGAATAATTAACAATAATGAACAGTGGGTTAAGAACAACTCTGATGATCACTTTCTATGGGATCATTAGACTCTGTAGAGTTTTCTGACATGGTGGGTTTATTTATCCTATATAATCTTAGCATTTATGATGATGTTAATGTTGATAGTACAGAGATGGTGGTCTTCTGGTAGAAAAAACGTCCACTAAAATTATGGTTGACAAATTAAGGAAAGTTTATTCATAGAGAATTAAAGTTTAAACCTTAAGCTTAAGATAAATACTAATGTTAAACAGGTAGATTTTCTTGATGTTACTTTAGATCTTGTTAATGATGTATTCCAACCTTATATGAAAGCCAATGCTAACCCAATATATATTCACAATCCATCTGTAATCAAAAATATATCCTCATCTATAGAATGTAGGATTAGCAACAACTCATCTAACAAAGATGTGTTTAATAAATATAGCAGTGTTTATAATACTGCTTTAAAAAATAGTGGTTACAAGTATGCAGAAATCAAGTATAGAAAACATGATAATAGCAATCCAAGGAAAAGAAATAGGAATATCATTTGGTATACACCCGCTTTTAACCAAATGGCCAGTACTAAGTTAGGCCAAAAGTTCCTCCATTTAATTGATAAACATTTCCCTAGAAATAATTTCCTCAGTAAAATATTTAACAGAAACACACTAAAACCGAGTTATAGCTGCACTGATAATCTTGAGAAGCTTATAAAGAAAACCAATTTAAAAACTTGGAGGACAATGCAAATTTCAAGATACTGTTGATAATATTAACCAATTGCAGGAATTTTAACAAATGCCCATTGCAAAACCGATGTATGACCAATGCTCTTGTTTATGTAAGTACTATTTCTACAATAGAAAATCCGACTGTTGAAAATTTTATATTGGAGTACTAAGAATTCTTTTAAGACTAGATGGTACCAACATATCTTATCCCTCACCAATAGTACTTATAAAAATAGTACATCCCTTTCTAAAAGTTAATAAAAATGGAAAGTATTAAAAAAGCTACAATATGTTGATCTTTAAATGAACCTTGTTTCTTATGCTTACAAGAGAAAATAGAAATTATCAAATTTATTAAACCAAAGAAGTGAACTAATAGTAAATTGTAGGCATAGTTTACCTTTTACCTTAAAATATGGTTAAACTCCGAATTTGATAATACTTTTTCTCACAGTAATAATTGGTAGATGTACTTCAGTGTAAAATTCATTTAGATTTAATATATCTCTGTATTGATATCTAGTTAGTATCACTAACATCTTATATGGATGTATAGATGTCTAGCTAGTATTATTAAGATCTTATATTGATTAGTTTGTATTATTAACATCTTATATGGATGGTCTTTACTTAACAGTTGCATATTAATTTACCAAAGTAGTTTTGAATTTATGATGTTTTTGTTTTTTTTGCCAGTTTCTTAAAGAAGCCTTTTAATTATCAATTACAAAATTCATAGGAAGATGACCGAGCATATATCTAATTAACATTATGCTAGATTATCTCTCCTACCATTCCCCCTTAACTTCCTGTGAAAGTTGAATGTCATACTTCTCTATATTTTATGAAATAATGTAATCATTTGTATCAGTCATAAACAAAATTGTCTAAGACTATGTAGACAACTTCATATCATGAACTATATAAATTTTTTTAGTTGGTTTAGATTTTAACATAGGCTTCATATTTGATTGATTAATCACAATAAACCCACAATCCTCATTTAATTGGTTTTTTGTCTTCTGTTTCTCTTTCCAAAAAAGAGGAAGTATTCAGCTTTTAAAATTAATTGTTCACAGTAATTTACCATCACCCGAGGAGACAAATTTGTAGCATTGAAACACGATTGCTATTGTGTAGTGATTTTTAATGTTTTTGCTTTAATCTCTGATAGTAAATAATATTTAGCTCTACTCTGTATTGAGCCCTCTTTTAAATTACAGTGAAATTATATTGCATTTGTTCTTACCTGGATATATATATATGTATGCCTTGCATTAATTTGCCCTGTTCTTTTTTTCCCTTCCTCTTATTGTTTGTTAAGAATTTTGTAAATTACACTTAATCATGGTTACAAGGTCAGACATAAACTTTATTTTAATGAACTATGGGGAGCAAATATTTTTAAGATATATGAGAATTCAAAAATGAAACAAGATTATCTTGTGAATAATACTGAAAATACAATTGTCCAAATGACAAAGATTACTGTGAAAAGAAGGCAGAGACACTTATAGAGTTAATTCAATTTCTTGATGACCGAAGTGTGTCTCTTATGAGAGAAGTCAATGACAATGGTAAAAAAATACTGCAAATTTTGAGAGAACATTATTTATCAAAGGGTAAACCAAAAATAATTTTCCTCAATACTCAATATTCATACAGAAAACAAATAGCAAAAGTATTAAGGATTAAATTATTAAAAATAAAAATGCTGCAACCTTATTAAAAAGTCAGAAGTGATAAGTGACAACTTGCTAATAGCCATGGTCTTGAAAAGCCTTCCATCTGAATTTAAATTGTTGAAAACGGTTATTACTCAGAAAAACAAAATAACATTCAATGAATTTAAAGTAGCATTATGCAGCTTTGAAGAAACTGTAAAGATAATTGAAGAAAATAATACTGAAAATACAGTAATGGCCTTTAAAATGTAAAGGTGAAGAGTGAAGTTATAAAATGTACCTACTTGCTATACAATTGCTATATGTGCAGCAAGCCACAAAAGCACAAGATGCTGATGTAAAAATCAGAATTTTTCAGTAAATGATCTCACCTCAAAGCAATATAATTCTAATTCACCCAGTCCAAATATTGTCATGCACATGAAAAACATAGATATAAAAGTATGCAGTCCAAAAGCAAGAAGAAAGCCCATTTTGTAAAAATATTGAACATTTTTCAGAAAATAAAAATTAATTTATTTTCAATTGGATTTGACACCATTTCTAGCATAAACAGTTTACTTGTTGATTGTGGAGCCATGGCTCATGTTCTTACTAATGAATCTAAATTTATTAGTTTTGGTAGTGATTTTAATCCAGAAAATCATCAAATAGAGCTGGCAGTAGAGAATTGTCATAAAAAAGTTACATTAACAGTCACACAAGGAAATATGCAAAATTATATTTTAAAGGATGCTTTTTATATCCCTACATATAAACAATATATTCTCTGTACAAGCCACTGCTGAAAATGGAGCTTCTTTAAAATTTGTCCATAATTATTTGGAGCTTTGTTTTACTTGCAAAAAAATTCAACATAAAAAGAGATGGTTCCTCGTACTATCAAAATAATGCAATATCATCCAAAACTGCTACACATAGCTTAAAACAATGGCATGAAATTCTCAGACATCATAATATAAAAGATATTTTAAAACTACTTGACATTGTAGATGGTATGGAAATTACTGAAGAATCAAATATAAATAGTGAAACATGTACCCATAAGGTACAATATTACTCAACAAATGGGCTAATTAGATAGATCTTTTTTGTTGTGATCTAGCTGTCCAGAGTGGATGGTCTCAAATGGACACTTTGATTTGTCAGTAACTATTCAGGTCTAATCATGGTTTATTTTCTAATAGGTTGTTATGCCTATAAACAAGGCAGAAAGAAATTGGAAACTAAATATGAAAAGTCAATTTTTATAGGAGATGATGAGTACTGCCTATCTAATATATATATATATACATATATATATATATATATATATATATATATTCCAGAAACTAAAAAGGTCAAAACAGTAAGGTGAGTAAAATTTAGTGAAAATTTTTAGTTTTAATTCCAGTTGAATAAAGCACAACATTACTTCCCAACTATTTGAAAAGAAATACTTTGTTAGGAGAAAAAAAAAAAAAGTTACACAACCAGATAATCCAACCAACAATACCGAAAATAATCTCAATAGGAAATGTCTAACAGAAGATTGCCTTGCAGGTTGCAAAAAATGTCTTATTACTTAAAGATTACATTGTTAAAAATTACAGTATTAAAAATTCACACTATAGACTTTTGCTGTTCTTTAAAATATATACCCAATACTTACATCAAAGCTATAAAATGGCATGAGGCCATAGGAAATGAAATGCTCTAAAAATAAATGATACATATGAATTAACTACACTCCCATAAGTTAAAACTCTTGTTGGAAATCGATAAAAATAATAAAAACGGCAACAAACAATACAATGCTTGGTTTGTTGCCAAAGGTTACTCACAAAAGCCCAGAATAGATTATAATGAAACTTTCTCCTTGAAAGCACACTTATCATCTGTAGGTACTTTAATGCAATTAATTATTCAACACAATTTTCCTGTTCACCAAATGGATGTAAAAACCATATACTTATATACGTGATTGATGGCAAGAAGGTTATCTTATTACAAGTAAAAACAATGAAAAACTTGTATGGTGATTAAAAACTACATTATAGAGACTCAAAGTAGGCAAAATTGGATTATCATATTACCCACATTAAACTGGCCAGGATCTCTCCCACACCTTATCAGACTCCTGTATTTACATAAAATTACTTTGAATAAAATACTAATTTTAGATGTTTGGGTCGATGATATCTTCATTGTTGCAAATTGTAATTCTGCATTAATCAATGTAACAAAAATGTTTAAATGAACAATTCAAAATGATCTTGGACAGCTTTCTATCTTTCTAGGTATACAATTCACATTAAAAAAAATTCAATTGAATTGAGCCAATTATATAGAAAAAAATTCTAAGCAAATTTGGAATGCAAGATTGTAAACCCTGATCAAGTCCTTATGAAATGGATATAAACATACTGGATGAAAACAAGGCTAAAACAGTAGATAAAAAATACCAAGAAATAGTAGCCTGATATATATTATGACTGCAAATTATCCAGATATGTGTTGTGACAAAATTAATGCAATATTCAGAAAAACTGACCATGGATCACTTGATAAGAGCCAAATAGGAAAAGAAACATCACATTGTTCAACCCAGTATACAACAAAAACATAAAAACAAATGTAGGAAAAACATTCATTAAGCTCATACACAAACACTTCCCTGTATCAAGCACTCTCCACAAGATATTCAACAAAAACATCAGTAAAAATCATCTACAGTTGCACCGAGAACATGAAACAAATAACAAAAAAGTACAACGGGAAAACAACTAGGAAACCACCTGCACAAATCAAGCCCACATATAACTGCAGAACAAAGAATGAATGTCCCTTAAATGGCAATTACTTGCAGAACAATGCAATATACTAAGCTACTGTAAAATCAGCAGGTAATGAAGAAAAATATATATATATGAGTTAAGTGAAGGACCTAGGAAACTGTAAGCGTTCTGAAAGCAAAGGGAATGTTTGTCGCAGATTAATTCCACAACGCAGAGAACAAATCACTGTAAGTTCAGTCTTGAATATCGGGGCAGAAAGAAATCCGAAAACTCGATTCGCAGGTACTATCTCACAAATCCCAATGCACGTAACCAGTCAGAAAAAAAACTCACTCGCTGACAAACATGGTAACCTAAATATATCAGTTTCAGTTGGTAACAGTGAATCATATTGGCAGGTATATAAGTCAACGATATATCATCTTTCGGCATGATATTATGCCAGTATACTGCCTCCGTCGTCGAACACTGCTTTCTTGCTGCAATTCTCTTTAAGCTCTGATGAGATCTTTCCATTATACCGTTTTCTGCAGGAACATAGGCACAGCGAAAACGAAGTTGGACTCCCCAGTCATCCAAGAACTCTTTAAAGGACTTACTGCTAAATGCAGTGTCATTGTCAGTCAGGATTTCTGATGGTGGGCCTCATTCAAAAAAAATATTTTCCAACTGTCGAATGACACTTCTTGAGTCTTGTTGAAGCAGGCGTCGCCATATCACAAATCGACTGGTAAGGTAGTGTTGCCCACCGTAATGCGTAATATCCATTCCTAAGCAGATCCAGATTTCGGTCACACTTAGGTAGGCCAATGACTTGAGGCTGGGTCAATTGACCGGCATTCTTTACATTTTCTGACCACTGCCTTGACAGCCGTCTTGGATGTCATAGGGTAGACTCGTCTCACAAAATACAGCATTCGCCTGACACCAGGATGTCCACTCTGGCAAAGTATGGCATGTATCTGATCAGGAGAGGCTTCGTTCATCATGGAAGCACATAGCAGGCGTGTTGGTTCGATTTCATCCTACCATCGTTGTGGTACTCTGGTGAGCTTATCTGCTCGATTCTCACTCAATGTTACCAAACTTATCATGATCAATAAGTTATACTCTTGAATCAGCTTTTCAAGAGTAATCAAATGCCTCCAGATCAGCATCTCACTTGCTGCATTAGTTTGTATTCTAGCTTTGCCAGTGAGCATGTTAGATACCCACCAGTGCACACACATGGAGTCTGTGAAGAGGTGTAGCTCCGTTGCGCCCCACTGTAATGCTAAATTGACGCCCTTCAGAATAGTATCCAATTCTGATAAATTGATATGTTGAGCATCCTTTGCAGGCCACAGCCAACATGCGTCTTCTACAGCGCTTCCATCAACCTCCAACAAAACCCCTGTGGCGAGAGAACTTGCATCGACCTATACCTCATAGGCATGTCCGCTTGTGCACCACTTACCGTGTACAGGGTCATTCTGGCATATTCTTCCCGCTATGTCCTCAATCATGTTCTTAAGGGGAGCATCTGTCACTTCATCGTCCCAACCAGATATGATCGATATTGTCCTGCATTTTACAAATGATACAGCAACACAAAGCCACCTACACACAAGAACGTGACCCACCAGTTTTCCACACCACAAGAAGACGTTACGTTGCGTCAGGACCTCAAGAATTGATGGAATGCCATTTCCACGTAGCATGTTATCTTGCTGGACGTGCAAACCCAGCACACATGTGCTGTCCCATAACCACTCCAGATCCTTGCAGGTCAAACCAAACACTGCCAAGTGCTCCTTCACGCAAGCTGCTGAAATCATGTTCTTGTCAACATAAATATCATCAATACATGATGAGGTTGCCCGTCTGACTCGTCTTTCAACAACGTGGCGTCCACAATGGCCTTCATTATGGCTGGTGCAATATTCAACCCAAAACCCATATCTTCGCCCCTTGAAGATTACCATTTGAAAGGGCCAGAATGACTTATGGATATGTACTTGTAGATAGGCCTGCCGTAGGTCAAGGATAGTGACATCTGGTCCTTTTTTACGCCACTCCCTCAGTTTCTGTGCGCACATGTCAGCATTGGCTGAGTGTGCATCAAGACACTCATTCAGCTCTCAATAGTCTAATACTGGCCGCACTTTATTTTTGTTTTTCTGCACCACCGCCATCAACGGAATTAAACCTTTTGGGGGACCAAGGTTCTTTTCAGTATAAGGCTGCAACAAACCATTATCAAGCCAGGTCTGCAGCTCATGGTCATATTCCTCCTTGACTCCTGTTGGTATTGGGTACTCTGGCATCTGATTTCACAAACTCTCCAGTGATCGACCATTAGACCACTTCCATGATGCGACCCATATCTTCCGGTTTGGATCAAATTCGGCACAGAAATCAGGTTCTTCTATTTTAATAGTGGTGCAACAGACTATCCCACACTTGGGAAACTGTATATTGCCACACACTGTTATTTGGAGTCTGCCCAACTTTTTAATGGTGTCGAACATGTCAAAACCCAATAGCTCTCCATCCACTACCAAGACTTTGATTTTGATGGGGTTTGCATTGTCCACGTCAATCTTAATAGGTCCAACTCTGCAACATTTGAGAGTATTTCCGTTCATGGTGAGTACATTCACATTTGTCTCCCGCCAGGATTGACAGGCTGACTTACTCACGAGTGTTTGTGAGCAGCCAGTGTTTACCAGTACCACTCTCTTAATTCTGTTCACATAAATACCCAAGATGGGCAGCGCTTCATTCATAACTCGTTTAGGGAAGAGACTGATGCTGATATCTTGTCTCCTCCTTCTTTTCCCTGAACATAATGAAGCAATGTGGCCTACTTCTTGAAACCAGAAGCAATGCATTGTTGTGCGTGACCTGTGTGGCTGACGAGCATCTTCTCATTGAACCAGGCAGTCCTGGAAAGGTGATTCCACCCAGAGCATTGATAGCATTGCATACCCTCCTGACGTTTAACATTTGGATGTTTATCAGCTCTACCTGGTGAAATGGTAGCCACAACCATTTCCTCAGTTGCAATTTGATCCTTCATTATGGCCCGAGCTCGGTCCAACAGTTGGTTTGTATTCATGTCTTCCATCCTGGAAGATGCGTGCAGTAGTTACTTGACATGCGCTGGTAACCCTGTTATGAACCCACATGCTAGTCCTTGCTCGGATATCCTGCCAAATAGACGGCTAGAAACACGTCGACGCATTTGTCCGGGCACAGTCGACATTCTGCGAATTGCTCATAAGCCAAGAAACGATCTGGTGCAAAGGCAATCTGCAGGGTTCGTTTTATCTGCTTGTTTTATTCCTTCCCATTTGTTTTGTAAATATTATTCTAAATATAGAGTATTAGCCTAGAATTTCATAGAGAACCTGTATTGTTTTGGTGATTATGGTATGTATATGTTTGTATAAATGTAGTATTATGGTAACAAGAATATTAAAAGTATGTTTGGGTCAGTAAATGCAACACAAAGCCACCCACACACAAGTTATATGGTCCACAATGTCCTTTTTGCTCTGAGTTTAACTGTTGGTAAACAGCAAACGTTCTGCCCGTCAACCTCAGTGGAAGAACACGCTCAACCTTTTTAATTCCACACAGGTCACAAACAAGTTCTGCCTTCTCAATCCATTCAGTAACTGCTTGTCTGGTCACTGAACCATTGAACTCGGGTATCAACTTGATGTCAAATGTCTTGTCTGTCATAGTGCCGAAATAGCTTGTAAGGGTTCTGAAAGCAAAGGAAATGTTTATCACAGATTAATTCCACAACGCAGAGAACAAATCACTGTAAGTTCAGACTTGAATATCGGGGACAGAAAGTAATGCCGAAAACTCGATTCACAAGTAATATCTCACAAATCCCAATGCATGTAACCAGTCAGAAAAATAACTCACTTGCTGACGAATGCGGTAGCCAAATACATCAGTCTCATTTCGAGAACACCAACTGCTTTTATTGGCCGAGCAGTTTCTTCATTCATCGACAACTGGGAGAGGATGCTAAGTATTTTGCATAACAAAATACTTTTATAGAGACTCCTGCGACTTTTTAATCTAAATATTCTGTCTTTAGAATGTCATGCGAAATACGTGCCCTTTTTTTTGGTAAGTAATTTTCTTTTCCATCGTAGGATACATGCGACACGTTGTAGCTGTTTTCTTCGCTATAGAAACAAAGAAACTACACAAACAAAACATCATTTACAAATAGTAAATATGCAAACAGCACAATGATCTCTAAGCATATTGAGGAAATTAAGAACATAAACCAAATCAATCCAAGTATATAATGTAAAATAGGAACCAGCATCAACCTACAACAATAAATCCAAAAAGTGTAAACTCTGTCTGGAGGAGAAATAGCTATAGTTACATTCTCAGATCAGCACAAACTGCTAAATGATCAGAACACCTCTCAAAATGCAGACATGAAAACAATTTTTATGTACTTAAAAATCGAAAACTAAAAATGAACAAGAATAAATAAAAAATAAAATAAAATAGGCAAATATAAATAAAATAAATGAATCCAAACCAATAAATAAGTAAATAAATTAAGTAATTAATAAACCACAAATGCACACATAAACACAAGTAAATGTAATAATAACAACCAACATTAAAATAATCAATAACAATAAAAAAGCTAATAAACAACATTATAAACACCCCAAAAACTGCACCCAGATCCACAATTATTTCCACCCAATAGTCCCTAGAATAATTTGAAACATAACTGTTACTGCTCACCAAAATAACTGTTTGAAAACTACAATATAAGCATGAAACAGACTGTTGTCACGGGGTGTTGACTTCAATGTCCACTTTTATATTTACATACACTATACCTGATAGAGCATTTTAACCAATTTTATACTGCACATCTTAAAACCATATATATATATATATATATATATATATGAAATGCAAACAATTATAAATCTTTATATGTATTTTGTATTTATAGGCCATATAGAAATGGGTAGGGGAGGGACATGAGTACACTCATTCATTCAACTGAGGTGGGATATTTGTTACAATTTGAGGGAATGAATATCTATTTGTAATAATATACAAAATGTGGCACAAGGTCAAAAATGAGGAATGGAGGAGACTGGTCATCACTGTTCTATCTTTAATTTAGCTAGTTGCATTTACTGACCCAAACATACTTTTAATATTCTTGTTACCATAATACTACATTTATACAAACATATACATACCATAATCACCAAAACAATACAGGTTCTCTATGAAATTCTAGGCTAATACTCTATATTTAGAATAATATTTACAAAACAAATGGGAAGGAATAAGACAAGATTTTTATTTAGATAAAAAAGAAACAGTGCGCATGACTGAAATGAGATCTATGTACAAAGACAATGTGTGTTAGTATGGGACCATTCACACAGTCTAACAATTGGCAGAAAAGTAATTTAACTGGGCAAAAAATACAGCGAGAACTTGTCAAAGAAAAATAAAATAAAAAATAAAAGCAAAATATTCCCACAGCTCCAGTGAACTGCCTTTTGCCAGTTAACAATTCAGAGTGCATTCCAAATCATCAGCCAGGAGAGGCATTTTATATCAGGTGTCTAAAGCTATATGGTGCAAATCTCTCTATTTGTCAAACTGAGCACCTTGATCAAATCATCATGAACTGCCACCTGACTAACACCTGATATAATGCCTTTCTCGACTACAGCTGGTTCTCAGAGAGCCCATCCTGTATCCGAGAAAGAACTTTTCAATGCATGACAACATGCACAGTAGAAGGAGCACTCATTTTGGAGCAAATGGCAGTCTTACCCCTCAGCAAATTCACACTCCTTAAAGAAGGGAAAGCTGCTTTGGCATCTTCCAGAAGCTGTCATTCTCGTCATCCCATGCACCAATCTGGCCAAAGAATTGCAGTTGCAAAATGTGTCAATATGTCTTTACAATCAGCATTCTAAAGACCTTGCTACACAGAGGAGATGAAACAGAAGTTGCTCTAGATTAACTAGTTTTGTGGATGGGAGTAGCAGAACTGAAAAATGATAAATGATGAGGGCATAGATGTATGTAATGCACAAATTGACCCTCTACTTCAAAAGATTCCTTTGCAGTCACAGATTACCTGCAACTATGATCAAACTTTTTGCTGAGTATCTTACAAGACCAATCTGTTCAAATAAGTTTGGTCCTTGTTAATCAAGGAGGCCAGCTTAGCTCTAGATTCTAGTATCTTTTGTGCCATTAGTCTATCTAGATTTAGTCATTTTTGTGCCACTAGTCTATCTATAATTTAATCAGCTGTAGCAAAAAAAAACCTAATGCTGTCCTTAATGTGTCCCTACTACTTATTCTCAAACACAGAACCCATCAGTTCTGGCTGTATTGTTAGCATCTGCTGGTCCCCCAATGTTCCTAAAGAAAGTTAGCTTTACTGTCCTATATAATAATGCAGGGAAATGGGTGATCACATCAAAAGAAAATGGTTTCATTTTTTTTTTTTTCTTCTATCATAGCCAGTTGGAGAGATATCTTGATGAAACAATTAGCCTCCTTCAACATATCCCAGACTTGCTGTGTGCCTGGACCTACATAAATCACTGTCAATATTCTATGAGCCTGAGGAAAATGCTTTGGATCCTCTACACTTTTGTTTTTTTTAAATTTTGCAAGACTCTCTGGTCTCTCCTGTCCTGTGGTAGTAGAATTTTTTCCAAGTCCTAGTTCATATGTCAGATGTCTTCCTTTAAATTTTCCTTTTTTGTTCAAATAATTTTTTGTGTGGGCACCTCTCTTCTGAAGCTCCTATTGGTGGTGCTAATGGTGGTTCAAGATTGAGCACTGCAGGAGGTGGGGGATTTTGCACACTGGTAAAGGAACAGGATGGGAGCCTTGTATGGTTACTTATTCTCATTCCCTCCTTTCTCAGGAAACCAGAATATGGCTTTCACTGCTCTGCAGACTTTTTCAAGTCAAAAAACAATGTCAGTGCAGGTTTCAGTGGTCTTTGTGGGAAAATTTTCTGCAAATAATTGGTTCATGATTGTTTTCACAACTGGTGTAGTGACAGAAAGTGGGACACAAGAATTTGACCTATGAATCAGCACTGTCAAAAAATAAATAATATCTCAAACAGAAAAATGTCAGTCTGGAGGAAATGTTTATTTATAAAATTACAAAATATAATTTTGGCAGAAGGCCAAAGGGGGAGTGGGGAGAGGCTGGTTTACACTATCCTACACCTAGCTAATCCGACTTGCAACCCATTCACCATAACAATTTTCTCAATCACCACCAGAACCCATTCTTCTCCATCCAGACCAACATACACCACATATTCACTGGCTCCTACTAAAACACATGTGGAAACTTTCACAAATTTTTTTTTTTAAATTTTCATACAAAAATATATAAAAACTATCATGAAATGAAGGAGGAGAGGGATGAACCTAATAAACAAAATAAAAGAAACCAAAACATTTGAACAAAATAAAAACTGTGTTAGTAAGACTAATCCAAGCCACAAAAATAAGAGGGAAGAGACAAATCAAAATGGAATGGGGAAATCTGGTGGGAATAGCTGCTAAAAACATCTCCTCCTGAAATTTATAGACAAAACTTACAGATACATGCAGAGATTTCTTCTTAAGCAATAGGAAATAGACAATTCTTGGTCTTACCCGAACATTTTTGCCCTTTCTTGCTCTATAGTCGGAAGGCTATATCCACTGCTGATAACCTAACAGCCATTACTCACAGAATCAGTGAGGTACTAGACAACAAATACATCTCAGGGATGATCACATTAGATATTTCAAAAGCTTTTGACAAAGTGTGGCATAAAGGATTACTGCACAAGTTCTTTAGCAATAAAGACCTTTCTAACAAGTATGTTCCTGAAGTTAGTTAATAGCCAGTCCTCTAAGGCACAAGCAATCAATGCAGGCATCCCTTAGGGTCCACATCTTGATTCAAACCTCTTTCTACTTTACATAAATGATCTGCCTAAGAATATACTCTGATCATTTGTGAATATCTATGCTAAAGATACAACAGTATATGGGGGCACCTCCAAAACTCTAGATGACCAGAGATTGGCAGCTGATATCTCTTCTGACCTATCTTTAACCGCTTAGTGGCTGGTCACATTCAATGCCTCAAAAACCAAACTAATGACATTCCATTATTGCTGATCAGATCCAGAACTATCACCAATCATGATGAACAGATATTCTCTCAGAGAATCCCCATGCCTGGAGTACCTATTTGGACAAAATCTAGACTGTGAAATGAGCACTGACACAGAGTCAATCCAATAGTTCAGACTGTTTGCACCTCTCTAGTCAAATGACATTTTTTACAACTGAACAAATTTGTGTGTGTCTTAAGTAGTGCCTGCTACAATCCCAAGTCTGCTCCTTATTGGCTGAAACAGTCTTATTTAAATTAAACCAACATACAATTTATTATGAGAAGGTCTCAGGTTCAATTCCTGATAAGTCACAAGTTAACATTTCTCCCCCCCCATCCCTTTTTTCCTTTTCTCTCTCATGGCCTGCTATACATCTCATGATTTTTTTGCGGGGAGACATCTCTTTTTGTAAGAATATAGTCCACTTGATGTTCTTGGGAAATCCATATGATTTCCTCTATTTCATTCTTAGCCAGCATTTCTTTGAAGATGGCTGTCTCAACTCTCAACCTTTTATCAAGGTTCATATACTCTTGGATTAACAATGAACAGGGAAGTGTTTGCCATTGCTTCCAACAATAAAAATGATTTTAGCTCGCACTGAGAACCACCATCTTCTAAATTGGCAAAAGATGCATCACTATATGCCACTATTCGCAGTTTCTGGAGATTACCAAGAGCTGGGATACAAATACAAGAAGTCTCCTTCTTGGGTTCTTTTATGTTCTTGTTGGCTTGTCATATACAATCAAATCTTCCCTTCTTCATAAAAGATGGAAATTCACTCACATCAAAACTGATATCAGGCCTGGTCTGGGTGGCAATCCAATTTAACCAACCATTGGCCTGTCTAACCATTGTTTCTTCATCAGAACTCAGTCTTCCGTCTCCAACAACATAAGGAACATGGATAAACTGATGTCCTTGAACATATTTGTCCTGGTTAATAACAATTTTTTTTTTTCTGATTAACATCTAATCCAAGGTATCTAAAGTTAACTGAATCCTCAGATTTTACAACAAAAATGGCCTTTAGTTTATCAATGACTGATCTCCTGAAAAGCTTAGAGCCACCCAAACAGAAGTGTAGAAATAATACCATGCACTTCGACATTATGGAACCAAGTAAAAACAGCTTGGTCATATCTGGATATCTTGGCTCCAAGTTTCAGCAGTGCATCCTTTACTATAAGGTACCAGGACCTCGAGGCATTGGTCAAGCTATAAACACACTTGGTAAGCTTCCAAAATTTACCTCTGTCATTGACAGCTTCAGGTGGTGGCAACAAATAAACAGGTCTGTCCATTTCCATGCCTTGGAGAAAAGCAGTCTTTGTGTTTAGAGAATCACAAGACCGACCTTTTGAGGCTATCACAGCCAAAGCAATCCTAAATCCTTCCTTGGAGCATATGGGAGAGTCAGATCTAATGGATCCTGCATCATTGTTCTGAAATCCTCTAGCAACAAGCCTGGCTTTAACAGTATTACTGCCTTGTGCAGGTTTTTCTGTGCACACCCATCATGTGTTGACTGTACACTGCCCCATGTCAGGAAGAACTGTATAGACTTTATTCTTTAGCCAATAAGATAATTCCTTCCATTTTGCCTGTTCAACACAAGGATCACCAGTAAATTCACCCGTTTTACTGGTTTCATGACCTTTTCTGGTATTGCTTCATGTTGGGGGACTAATATCTACATTGTTACCAGATTCTTCTGGCATAAGATATTCTTCCTTTTGTCATCTTGAGTTGGAATGTAATATTTCCATGTACCACCTCTGGATTTCCAACAGTGTCTGAATCACTGAACTACTGGCTGTTCGATCTGATTGGAGTGGTGCATCAGCCGACAGGGATGTACTCTTACATATGTTCCTTCATGTTTTACTAGGACCTGCTTAGCCTCCCATCCAATAACTGTTCGTGGGCTCATCTATTTTTCTGATTCATTTCTCTTGAAATATACTAGATCACTATTATATTTATGTGGAAAATGCTGATCATATTTGATGTTGCAGGGCTGTAGCAGAACTGAAACTGTGGGTTCTGCTGAACTGACTACAGTTCACCATTCTAAGAGGCAGTGAGTGGCATGCGTAATATGTAAGCAAAATAGTGGATGTTTACACAAATGTAGCAACAGTCCCTGGCAAAATGAAATACTGGACGAACGAGGAAAGAAAAGAATGGCCTACCTTAGAAAGGTCCACGAATTTGTGCGTCATGTAAAGTCCGGTTGCTCAACAGTGAAAAAAGAATCAAAATGGCGGCACCCATGTTTTATGACAGGTGGTCTCAGATGACTAACACAAAATCTCGTTGGCTAGTGATTCATATGTAAATTATGGTCGGTCCTCGCCTGTATAAAGTGAGCTGTCTTTTGGGAGAGACAGAGGGGTTCTTGTTGGTGAGAAGCGAAGGCTGGGTGTGTGACCCAATTTTGCTGTCTCTACGTGGCCTGTTGGATTGTTACATCGGACAGTCGTTGAACTGGATTTTGGCTACAAGTGTTGCGGTTGAGAGACAAATGTGTTGCAGACTTATTTCTACAGGAAGTTGACACTCATTATTTGTTTTCTTTTGCTTTTCTTTACCAACACAAGGGCTCTTCTTATTTTTTTCAGAAGACTCACTTTCAACAAATGATCTTGTAGCAGCATGCATTGCATTTAGATTGTTGGCAACTAGGTCACTTGTGGATATCCCTTCCAGAGCAGGTGGTCTATTATTTAGTAGTGTAGGAATGTTTGGGTCCCTACCTAACACTAACTGATTTGAACTGTATCCAATCACATTGTGCAATGCATTCTTTGCACTAACAACCCAGATCACCTTATGCCTTGAATGTCTTTAATATCCATTGCAACCTGATCATTGAACCATGTGGCTAATGAGAATCTGACAATGGGTCTTGGCTTTGCTTTTTTGTAAGTTAAACAAATGTCACATGTTAATGGAAATTCACATGGAAATTCTTCCAGGATTTTAAGGAATTCCCTGTCTCTTATACCAGCATTCCTTGCCAATGAAGCCAATTTTAAACCACTGGGGTGGCTGAATTGGCGGTGTAATTTTTCAGCTATTTTCAACTTTTCCTTCCTACTTTTTTTATTTACACTGATAAGTAGTATTTCAGCACACTCCTTCTGTGATGGAGCCTTTGTTGGGGGTACATAATAGTATCCCGAATCTGTGAAGAACAATTTCTGCATGGTACCAAACAATTTTATAGTGTCTTTGGAAAAAATCAACACAGTACTTGCTTTCTTCATAGCTCCTTTGCTTAACAACATCAGGATGTCTGAATCAACCACATTGACTCCTATTTTTACATTTTTACCACCAAGCACACATGGCAGTTCCACATAAAAAAAGAGATGGCAACACACCACCATTGCCAAACCTGAATTTGCTGCATCTTTTGGTTCACCTAACTTTATTCCTCATCACTCGTACTATGTCTTACCAAAGACTGTTTGTGAACAGACGGAATCCAGCACAACACCACCAATTGTCTGTCCAAGTAGGTTTGTTCAAGACACTTTTGGTTCATGACCTAACTGGCTCATGAGTACGACATTAGCCTCATGTACAGCACTGTCTATCTTTTCTTCAGAGTGTTGGCAGTCTCTAGCTCAATGTTTAAATGATCTACAGATAGCACATTTAGAGGGCCTACCATCACGTCAAGGTGGGTTGACTCTTCCTTTATGATTTGGAGACTTGATGTTGTATCCATATCCTACTTGACTTTTTCTGTTCTCTTTGGGTTTAGACACTCAACAGCTCTACCAAATTTATTGGCAAAAAATATTTCTTCCTCCTGTGGTTTGATGTAACTGTTATCCAGAATAGCAACATTAGTTTTCCTTTTTATCAGATTAGATCTTGTCTGGGAGTTGTTGGAGACACCCAGGGTTGCCATTATTTTCTGCAATTGTATTGACATTGCATCTAGTGTCAAGTCTTCAACTGTAGCTTTAACAAGCCTTTCCTTTTTTTTTTTTTTTTTTTTTTTTTAGAGATGTTAGCACTCTTCGGGGCTTGATAGGCCAAAACTGGTTCTGGCAAACATATTTTGAATTCCTTCAACTTGGCAACTAGATGGTTAAATTCTATAAGGTAGTCATTTATGGGGATATCTTCGAGTCTAGAATAGCTTTCAAATGACTCATATGCCATTAAAGCAGCAAAGTTTGTATCAACTCTGAACAAATTATCCAGCTTGGCATAGAGGGTTGTCATACCATCCTCCTGGTTGAAGACTTCAGAATCCATTTCAAGGAGAGCCTCACAAGCTTTTCCAGTTAAGGACAAAGATATGGTTGGAGCTCTTTTTGTCTTTTCTAGACTGGTAGCCATCACTCAGAACTTCATTACTTTCCTCCAGAAGTCATACTTTTCTGGATTCAAGACAGGTGGAGTAAGTATTTTTGAAGCCATATTTTTTGTTTTCTGGAACTATGCTCTGCTACCAAATTTGTGAAATGAGTACTGACACAGAGTTAATCCAATAGCTCAGATTGTTAGGACCTCCCTAGGCAAATAACAAAAAACTGGCTCATTACAGTAACTATTAGGTTGGTGCAAAAATAATGTCGTTTTCTCACATGTTACTATGTGAGAAAACAACATTATTTTTGCACCAACCTAATATATATCATACATTTAATTTTAAATCTAATCGAAAGCCAAACAAATTGAAACAGATTGTATTTTCACAATTTTAAAAAGGATATACATTTAAAAGTATAAATAGAATATTACCTGAGTGAGAAATCATAGTAGAATCAGGATTGAATGTAGCAGTTATAGGGTTAACCCATTCTTGGATTTGACATTTTAGCTCTTTGGCAAGAACTCTGAGAGCAGTGGTTTTGCCAACACCTGCTGGTCCTGTTAAGAGAAGTACAGGTGCAGGCTGAAAAGATAAATACATAAATTAGATGCACATATTGGTATAACTAAACTTAACTTTCAGTTCGACATTCCAACCACCTGAAGAAGGCCGGAGCATACAACAGCTGAAATGTTGTAATAAATATGGTGACAAAGATGAGGACAATAGTGTAAATAGTAAACTTAACAATATATAGACTTTTTAATGTTGTAAAGATCAAAGAGTTTCATATAATAAACAAAGATAATTCATAACTTAGTACAATTGTTTCAAAACATAACATTTAATGGCAAAATATAACAGTTTAACATAGTTTTATGACATACTAATAATTTTCTACTACCAAACAACCATAAGAATTATTTTTTGTTACTTAGAACTACTGATTTAATAATCTTTACAATTGGTACAAAAAAAATATCACTTATAATGCAATAAAATATAACTATAATAATCTTCAGAAATTAAAAATACTTTTCTAAAGTTCATTTGAAATAATTAAAAAAGAAAATTACCTTTTTACCACTCAAATTATTCTTAAGCCAAGTTTCAAGCTCTTGAATTTTTTTCTTGTGAACAGCAAGATCATACTAAAAAAGATTTGTAATTATTTTTACAGAATATATTACAATATGATTGTGTTCTTTAAAACTATTTGTTTTACAGTGCCAACATATTATTTTCATTTATTAATATCGTAAAGAATAAATCAGAAATCAATTAAAAAATATAATTGCAAGTGAAACAAGAAATAATAACAAAACATTAATCTTAAGTTTTCCAGTAAATTATTCAATAATATTTAAAAAATTTTCCAGAGACGTTTAAATTTCATGAGACATTCTATATCAAATCAACTGACATAGATTTTTAAAAAAATTGGCTGAATGATACAAATTGAATGGTGCCTATTTTACATCTCTAGGGTTCCAGAGACTGTTGGAAAAAGGTGAGTTTTGGAAAATAGATTACAAAATTTAAATATCATTATCTCAATTGTTTTTTCAACTACAAAGTTAAATTATATACCATTTTAAAGTACTTGGATAAATTTAAAAGGTGATCTATTTTTATTTTTTTTGCTTAGAGGTCAAATAAACTAATTTGACAGCAAATTTGTCTGCCTTATGACATATGTACAAAATTTTGTGGGAGACCTTTGACTATGGCCTGGACTACAAGGGTTTTACAGAGTTGGGCCAAATTCAAAATGGCAGATTTTGGCATCTACCACAATATGCTGACATTTTCATATCTCCTGATATGGTCAAGTTGTATATCTTTAGAAAGCTCTTTCAATGCTGATTAATATTCACATAAGAATCAGAATTTGTGTTATTTGTGCTCAAATGTTGATCAGTCTGGTGGAAAATAAACAACCTTATTTTTGATTTTGTTTAAATTTCTATAATGCAACAGATATATTTTTATATGAAAAAATGACATAATGAAAATAATTATTTTAAAAAAGTGTCATGAATTAATGCTGAGATAACATAAAATAACATGAAAATATGCAACAAATGATGTCAGTGGTTAACAAATTTTCATTCACCTTTAATAGGTACACTAAACGCACAAAATTTTTTTTTTTTTTTTAGCTTTTGTTTTTATTTTTGTTGATAAAATAAAAGAAGTTAAATTGATCCCCGGTAAAAAAAAAATTGCATCCATTTTTGAATAAAATTAACAGTGTTACCCGAGTTTTCTGAAAGTACTTTAACATCAGCTGAAGACTAGACACAGTCTTATAGTATTTTTGTGAATACTGAAAATGAATTGCAACTTCTTAAAAAGTCACTCTCAATGATTGGTGAATTGCCAATCAAGCATCAAAAACTTGAAAAACAAACCAGTTCTGAGAGAAAAAAATGTAGGAAAAAATAAACAAGCAGTACAAAAAAAATTAAACTAATTTTGTCTAAAATTTCTCATCAACTGATGAAAGTGAAATTATTATACAATTAAAAAAAAAGGTTTTCATTTAGTGAAGAGGTCCCAAAAAGTACAAATTTTGATAATACTTACAGAAGCTGGAGTACCCAAAAAATTAAAATGGAATTTGTCACCACAACAATTTGACAAGCCAAAAAAACTTCTAAGTGAACAAAGAATATTACATGAAAATGTACATTCCTACAAGAAACAATTGATGAAGTAGTGCTGTTGTATAAGCATGAAGAAGTCAGCAGAGTGATGTCTGGAAAAAATTACTCTAAGACAGTTTTAAAGAATGGTAGAAGAATTAAAGAACAAAAATATCTTATACTCTAACCTGAAAGAAGCAAAATCAAAGAATCTGAACAGAAATAGTTTTCAAAATTGCTGAGCTCAGACTAAAAGAGCATTTGCACAATACATCAAAATATTAAACTGATGATTGTAGGGGGCTCATTTTGGTACACTAACTCAAGGTGAACAATATCATTTAGCAGATTACCACCAAAGCATAGTTACATGCAATAACGCAAAATCTAACTGCAACTTGTAGCATTCTGATGGAAGATTTTGTTTTATATATAAAAAAGAAATTCTAAATAAAAATGTAATAAATAATTTGATTTACAAACAGTGGCTATCAACTGATAGAACCAGATTGCAAACTGCATCACAATCTGCAGGGGAATTTATTGAAACCTTGGAGAAGTATGATTTCATTGCCAAAAAGCAGTCAAAATTTTATTCTAATAAGAAAAGTTCTTTCATGGATGGTGATGTCATGATTATTGCAGATTTTGCCGAGAATTATTACTTTATTTTGCAGGATGCTGCACAATGCTCCCACTGGAATAATGCTCAAGCCACAAGTTACTACAAAGAGTTGGTGCATATTTTGTAATTTTATCAGATTGTCTTAAGCATGACACAGTAGCTGTCCATTTGTTCGAAAGAAAGCATATAGAAATACTGAAATAAAAAAAATCCTTAATTTTAAAATAAAAAGGCTGATCTATTTCTCTGATGGTGCTGCTTCACATTACAAAGATTTTATCAATTTGTGCAACTGAATTGGTCAACATTTAACTACAAATTCTGCTGATTTTATGACCATGGTTCTTATGTGAATATTAATCAGCATTAAAAGAGCTTTCTAAAGATATACAACTTGACCATATTGAGAGATATGAAAATGTCAAAATCTGCCATTTTGTAATCCAGGCCACAGTCAAAAGAACCCCACAAAATTTCCTACATATCTTGCCATAAGGCAGACAAGTTTGTTGTTAAATTTTTTTAAAATTTAAGATATAGTTTTTTAGAAATTAAAGGTTAAATGTTATGGTAAAGGTCAAATTAGTTTACTAGACCTCAAAAAAAAAAAAAAAAAAAAAAGAAAAAAAAAAAAAAAGGTAAATAAATAAAATAGATCACATTTTAGATCTATCCAAGTACTTTAAAATGCTATATAATTTAGCTTTGTAAATGAAAAAACTGAGATATTGATATTTAAACTTTGTGACTATTTTCCAAAATTCACCTTTTTTAGCAATTATCAACTCTTTGACATTGAGATGTAAAATAGGCACCATTCAATTTGTATCATGAAGCTCTATAGCTGTACCAAATTTGAAAAAAATCTGTGTTGATGATGATTGTTGATTTGACATGGAATGACTCATATATACATAATTTAGAAAATCATTTTATGAGGAAGATACTAAAAATTCTTGCTCGTATCCACTTCCCAAAATCAATATTTTGATGTGTGCTCAGTGAAATATTGATTTGGGGAAGAAGGTTGGGGTAAAAAATTTTCAGAAAACTTCACCATTTTAAGTTGTTTGTAAGTGGGATTTTCATACATTAACATTAGTTTCCTTGTATTTCAATTTATGATATTTTCTATTGAATTGTCCACCATATAGTAGACTCCTAATGAATATAACAAGAAGCAGTTCATGTTTCACACCCACAAAGCAAAATAATTGTTGAATAAAAATCTGAAACAAAATGTTTCTTTATATCAAATCAAAAATGTAAGTGGTGTTTTGTGTCAGCCTCAATGTATTTTTAACATAAGGTGTAGCACGTTTACACAAGAATCAAACAAGAAGAATTTAACAAACATGATACTATCAACAAAATGGTTTATTACCAACTCTGCGTCTTTCTTTCAAAAATAGAATTACTTTTTCATTTCATTATTTTATGTAAATAGTCCATCAGATATTTAGGCCTTTGAATTTTTCTACCGGTTTTAACAATGAACTGTTAATTGCTCACTTTTTTTTGTCCTTTTCACCTGTTCTATTTGGTATAAACGTCTCTTTGCTGTTGTCATACTTCAAGTGTTTATGATTACTTTGCTGATATAACAATTCCAGTATCTATGCAAGTTTGAACATCTGTACCAATGTAGCAGTCATTTCTCATTTTCTTTGTTATTGTTTCATCTGTTCTATTTGGTAACTTTACAGTTGTCATATTTTAATTTTTTATGATTTGTATAAGTTTGCCCATTCTGAGATTCTCTCAGATTTACTGAAGTAACAATTCCAGTGTCTTTGTAAATTTGAACATCCATAACAAAGTAGTATTCATTTCCCATTTTCTTTGTCATTGTTTTCATCTATCCTATTTGGTACAAATGTCTCTTTATGGTTGTTATGTTTTAAGTTTTTATGATTTTGCTCATTCATTAAATTTGATCACTTTGGCTATAATTAATGCAAGTGAATGCATTAGATTGTGTTAATATTTATTTTCTATTTTTCCATCTGACTTGGCTTTGGCATTAACCTAAGGAAAATGTTGAATGGTAAAATCTATACTAGTTTGAAAATGTCAGTTTTATACTGTCTACCATTAGACCTTTCTTTAGAATACTGTATCTGCTAAATATGTTTTACATTAATGACATTATCACTACTTAAGTAAATCATCTCTATAAAATAATAAAAATATGCTATAATGACTAAATAATATTTACCTTCATATTTTGGGTTGGGTTTATTTTGTTTTACAATATATTAACTTCAATGAGTTATTTAATGCCAACAGGATTTTTAGAATAGATTTGTTCATATTTTGGTATATCTGTTCCAATTGATTTCCAATGATATATTATGTATTGTGTAAGCTTGAGTGCCTTATTCTTGTTGGCTGGACTGTGAATATTGCAAAATGTACATGTCCTAATATGTTCTTCTATTTGGTATGAATCTACCCAAAAACTGTATCATATTCAATATATATTTCAATTCAATCACTGAAGTAGGAACCTCTAATTTGCTAGTGGTTTTTATTTTATCCTCACTTGCTTGCATTCCTTTAACAGATACAATATGCCTATTTTAATTTTTTTTTTATATTCACATTTTTACTTATTTTATTCCAGCTTGCTCCAGTCTTTTTAATGATTCTTTTATATTATTCCTAACCACCATAATGACATGCTGGCTCATTCTTGGTATTTTTTTTAAAACCCAGATGACTGCTATGTATGTATTTTAGCATTTCTCTTTTCCATATTCCTGGTATAATAATTTTGTCTTAGTAAAAGAGTGATTCATTTAACACTGATATTTTACTTTTGTGGTTAATGTAAGGCATTTTATTTTTCTCAACTACAATGATTATAAAATTAAATTTTCCACTGAAATATTTTTATAATGTTGCAAATATAAAATTATTCTTGTAAATAAACAATCTAATAGAGTTTAATATTTTTGTTGCCAATTCTTGAGAAAAAATGAAATTGTATAAATCCAGTTTCATATCCCTGGGTTTTATTAAAATTCTAAAAATAGCCTTCTAAAACAATAAAAATTGCCAAGGGAGTATACAGTAATAACAGTGTCAAGAGAAAACCTGGCCTTTTGACATGCTGTTTTTTTTTTGCAGGTACATTTGTTACATTTTGCCAAAATGTATTCAGATGATCCTATTAGTGGACTACTACTCTATTCTGATTTTTATTTTAACAATTTTAAATTTTGTAATATGTGTTTAAAAGATTGTACCTAAACATTTAAGGAAACTAGAAATAGACGCTTACCTGTGAAGATGGAGAATATTTGTCAGTCCACATAAGTATGTTGTCTACATGTGATCTCTTGACCACTTGACTTTGAAAAGCAGAATTATTGAATTCTGGTTCATTAATGTTCTGATGATTACCAAAAGCAGAACTTAAATTCCTCTTCTGAGACTTAGGGGTAGGTTGGTTGTTGGCTGAATTCCCACCAAAATCAAAAGCAGAGGTGACCCATTTTGTCATTTTCTGAACAAAGAAAATCATTGGCATACTAAGCAAGTTTTATTGTAGGTATTTTTTCAGAGAGAAAAAATAAGAGCTTGTGCCCCTAAAAGATCACTATGAGTCTCTAAAACTAATCTCGGCAAAAAGCAAAAGTATGCCCATGCAAACATTTAGAAAAATAATGATAAGCCATGTTCAGTAACCTAGTTATGTTTTTATAATTCTTTTATATGCAAATTATGAATCACTCCGAATATATCAGCCAAAATAGTAACAAACCCAAATAGTTGATTAAGCTATGTAGAAATTATAAGAATCCATACAGTGCTAAATGAATTGGTGCAAAAGCTTTACCTTATTTTCCAGAAATAAAAAAAAGTAAAAAGATTTATGATACAAAGGTCGAATAAATAATACACTATTCTTGATCTTAAAATATGTTAATAATTTGAAAATTTTGGAACCAATATAGACTACTGAAATAATTGAAAAATAACAAACAAGTTTTTAACCTGAAATCTACACACAGAAACTTGCACATAATAAAAACAATTCAAAATATATATTTATAATTACAATATTCAAAATGAATTTTTTTTTCTTAGAAATCTGCATTATTTAATTCAGTGTAGTATTTGTGTATGTGAAGGTACAGTAGAACCTTGTACTGACCCCCTTTTATTGTAGGATTCAGTTTTTGTTCACTTTTTTGGTGAAAATGTGTCTCGGAAATTGTACATCCTCAGTTATTGAACAAGGAAATCTGTCTGTTATGAACATGTACATTCTTATTCACTTGTTGATGTATGAGTTCCTCAAGCCGAGTAGCCACACAAAGCTTCACATGAACCTGCCTTTGTGTCTCACTAAGTAAGTATCTCCCCTACCATTAGTCCAAAAATTTTCACTTTAAATATTGTTTTAGTATTTTGTTTTTTTTATTAGTTTTACTGTTAAATACACCACCACGGGTCCTGTTAGGGTGAGTGCATACTTACTTCCCTCTATAAAGGACAATAACTCAAAATACAATTTAGTTACAATTACAGATTTCACCTCGACTGAAACAGTGGAGCAACTCTCTGAAGTATTCAGTGAAAAACAGTCTTTGTTTAATATTCGATTCAATTGTTTAAAGATAACAAAAGATGACACTGATAATTATGTGACATGTGCTGGTCATGTCAATTGGGAATGTCAAAAATTTACATCAAATTCCTCACAGAGGAACAGTTTAAATGTTTGATTTTAATTGCAGGATTAAAATTGTTTATTCATGCTGATGTTTGCACCCGACTTCTTTCAAAACTGGAACAGGACAAAGACATTAAAGACCTTCACCACTGAATGCAGTAATTTTTTAAGCATAAAAAGAGACACTATGCAGATTAAAAAAAACAGTGATTTATCAATAACCAGCAACATCCATACGAGAAAATTACCCTGTGACGAAAAGAAACCTCCTCCAAAATGTTAGCATTGTGGCAACTGGCATAAGGTATGTTTTAGCCCATTCAAAAAGATGTAAGTACAATATTTGTAACTGAAACAGACATAAGGATTTTCACACAAAAATTCAACCTGGAAAAAATTTAAAAGATGAAACAGGAAAATGTCTAAAACATACAGTATTTGTGAGTTGATTACAAATCTCACAGAAAATATATTGTTGTTTCTGTAAACAACAGACCAGTTTGTTTCCAGTTTGATAGTTGTGACACTATTTAGCTATGGTAAACTAATTAACCATAAAAATTCCACAAGAAAATACTGAGAACTGATACCCCGAGATTTTTATTTTTTACATTAAAAATAAGATCCAGTTACTTTTCTCAAAAACCAGAGAATTGGTGTAAACAGTGGACTCACAAAAAGGCCATATGCAAGCTTTTGACAATTGATTAATGATATTTGTAAAATTACTGATTAATGAAAAACCTGAGAACAAGATATCATCTTAAGTGCCGGTAAGGTACGGCCATATGGTAATTATAAAAAGTTTTGGGATGAGAAAATATTCCGAAATATTGTCGATACAGGATAGAGAGAATTACCCTTGTGTATTTTTCCAAGATGTCATCTTCAGTACTGACACGTTAAGTAACCATGTGTTGATTATAAAATTTTGACATGAGAAAAATATCTCAGAAGAATTGCTGATTTGGAGATAATTTATTATCAATTTATTTTTTTTTTGCAAGAAGCCAAGGGTTCTCGTAGATGCTAACTTCATGAAAGGACCAGATAGCAGACTTTGACAACTGATTGATGGTGTTTGTACAAAGTGCTGGTTAAGTAGACGCAAAGTGACCAACAGATCTGAGAGATTTTAAGTGGACATATGGTATTTGTAAGAATTTTGGCCGGTGGGAATGCGAATTTTGTAAACAAAAATTCTATCTTATAATTTTAATGAGGCCAGCTTAGCCATGCCTGCACGGCCGGGACGCCATTGGTCGAGTGGTAGCAATGGTGAAAGGCAGAGGTAATTTGATGAGAAAAGCAGAAAATTATTAACACACTCTGAAAGGATTTGGTATGAGGTATCAATATGAGAAAGGAGTTTGGGAGGATAGATCTCCTACAACCTCTCTTCACAGATGAAGGGTTCCCCCACAAAAAAATGGAAAGTAATTAGTTTTCCAAAATGGGAAGTAATTACTTTTCCTGGCCAGACAACAAAGAGGTTTCTTGTCAGAAATTGGGAATTACCGAAAACCCCAGACTGCATCTAACCCTGCACTGGTTTTTGGTCGGTGTCCATATAAATGAATGTCCTTGGAGAGTTGGAGACAGTAGTTGAAGTTGGAGCCTTTGGAGTTGCAGTTCAAGTGGCAGGAACCAGAGTGTTGTCTCGCAGAAGCTGACCAAGAGATTCCACGACCTCTGACTTTGCCTGTCCTACCAATAGCAAGTTATAATGACAAATGAGTTGGCTTAGAAGACCAGAACTTGCCTAAGAAGAAAACGGGTTGGGAGAAAAACACACTCCTGTATATAATAGATGGATATAAGTTAATTTGTTACTTTTAACATACTTAAATCTCTTGGGTTTTTATTTGCTTCTTTTCCTTACACTTGTGTGATATCACTTCCAAATAGACTCATCTTACAGTATGGCCTGATGTCTGATTGATCTTGTCTACCTATGATCAAAATCACAACGTGGGTAGGTTAGACTTGAGATTGAAGTAGCTACTTCGGTAGCCAGACATTGGAAGTGAGCTGGGAACGACGGAGCTGGTGTTGAACCAGTTGCAGCTGGTGTGAAGCTGTTAGCATCGACTGACCATCCCACTTGGTACTCTGACCAAAGGATTCCGCTGGGTAGCGACGACCACCAATCGACCAGGACACAGGCTGGTGGCAGCAACTAAGAGTCAACCACAAAACACCGGTAGGAGAGATATTATAGTTTTGCGCCATGACTGGGAGTTGACCACCGGCCAATAGCTCAGTGCCACACAGTGTCAGACATAACATTAATATCGCATTCAACCTGGGAACAAATTGAAAAGCTACATGTATCTGAAACAGATCATATAACAATGAGCGAGCCTGGAAATACAATTTGTTTAACTTGTGATGTTTCCTTTCAAAACAGAATATTTTCTGGTATGTGTTATGTTGCAGATAATTCAAAATTAAATTGGTCTTGAATGGATAGAACAACTTAATCTTTTTGAAATTCCTCTGTGTTCCATACATTTAAGCTCACGTCAGTTTCTGATATTGAGAATCATTTCACTGACAATTTTAAAAATAAGTTTAGTGACATTTTCTTTAAGATGGACTTGAGTGCTGTACAAAAATTAAAGCTACTCTGAAATTAAAACCAGATACTAATCCAATTTTTAGACAAAAAAGGCCAGTCCCCATGCTGCTCTGAATATGGTTGAAAAAAAAAAAAAAAAAAACTGCAACATCTTCAGCAAGAAGGTGTAATAGAGCCTGTTAATTATTCCACATGGGCAGCTCCTATTGTAGTTGTTAAAAAGCCAAATGGAAAGGTCTGGATATGTGCTGATTACTCGACCAGTCTTTGGATGCACATCAGTATCCACTTCCAGTGCTGGAGAATCTTTTCACAAAACTCAACAGCAGAATTTGCTTTTCAAAGGTTGGTCTTTCCGATGTTTTTCTTCAGCTGGAAGTTGACAAAGAGTTTAAAGAGCTCCTTACTATCAATACCCACAAGAGAGAATTCAGATTTAACCATCTTAGCTTTGGTGTCAAACCAGCACCAGCAATTTTCCAACAGACAATGGATGCCATGCTGACTGGATTGACAAGAGTTGCAGCATTCATCGATGACGTTGTTGCAGGAACAAATCAAGATGAACTTTTGCAATGTTTATTTTCTGTTTTCAGCTGAATCCAACAATATGGATTCTGTGTTAAAGCTGAAAAGTGTGAATTTTTCCAAGAACAAATCAAATCTCTTGGGTTCATTTTTGACAAAAATGGTAGATGACCAGACCTAGAAAATATCCCACCAATAAAAAAAAAAAACATGCCATCACCGACAAATGTAACAAAATTACACTCTTTCCTTGGCTTCACTAGCCACTACAGCACTTTGCTTGAACTTCATTGAGTTTGTGTATCCCTCAACAATCTCTTGAAAAAAGATGTTGCATGTGAGTAGTCTGATGCATGTCAGGTAGATATCAAAAGGTAAAGTCCTTACTTTCTTCTAATCATTTGCTGACACACTACAACCCATCCATGGATATTGTTGTAGTTTCTGATGCTTCCAATTATGGTACAGAAGCTGTCATTTCTTACATTTTCCCTGATGACAGCCAAAAGGCAAAAGTTCACAAATCCAGATCACTGACACCAGCAGAGCATAATTATAACCAAATTAAAAAAGAAGCATTAGCAATAGTCTTTGCTATTAAAAAGTTCCACAAAATGCTGTACAGATGTCATTTCACTCTGATCACAGATCAAAAGCATCTTGTTAATATATTTGGATCTAAAAAAGGCATGCCAGTGTATGTAGCAACCGTCTGCAAAGATGGGCTACTTTGCTCTTAGATTATAATTTAGCTATAAAATATAATTGAGTAAAATAAAGTACAGGAAGTCTCAGTCATCGCAACATTATCTTTAAAGCCAGAAGTCATTTCAGTGTCTGCATCCACTGTAAGTGCATTACCAGTCACTTCTACAATGATTCGTGAAACCACAGCTTCTGATCCAGTGTTAAAAAAAGTGATATGCTTCCATCGTACAAAATGGCCAGAAGTATGCACTGACAAAAGAATTCAGCCATTTTTTCGGTGTTGATTTTCATTGTCAGAAGTTGATGGCCATCTTCTTTTTGTGGAACATGTGATTGTTCCACCTTCATGACATGAAAGAGTGATAAAGCTATTCCATTATGGTCATCAAGGTATTAGCTGTATGAAATCCCTAGCATAGAGCTATATTTATTGGCCAAACATGGACAAGCAGTTGGAGGAATTGATACGCATATATTTCAATTGCCAATAGGCAGCAAAATCTCCAAGGAAAACTACATTCAGTTCCTGGCCTATCTCTGAATTATCCTGGCTGCGCCTTCACATTGACTTTGCTGGACCCATTAAGGGGCAGTATTATTTTATTTTTGTTGATGCTTACAGCAGAGGTTAAGAAATTTTTCAGATGAATCACATCACCTTGGATGAAAGAATTCTCAAATTAAAACAAATCTGCAGTCAATTTGGAGTCCCACAGATACTAGTTTCTGATAATGGCCCTGTATTCAATTCAGCTGTGCACAGAATATTTAACACATTAGGACACCACCTTTTCATCCATAATCAAATGGACAAGTGGAGTGTTTTGTAGATACCTTTAAGAGAGCACTCCTCAAACTTGAAGGGGAAGGAACCACACAAGAAATATTAGAAATATTTCTTGGAAGTTACAGAGCTACACCCATTCCAAATGCACCTAATGGAAATTCACCAGCAGAGCCATTGATGAACCATAAAGTTTGTTTACATATAGAACCATTCCCTAAAAAGGAACATGATGATAGAAGAAAAATTTAATTGTCATCATGGAGCAGTGAAACGCAAATATGTAACAGGACAATCTGTACTTGCAAAATTATATGTCACTCAGGAAATGTTACGTATGATGTGGATAGTCTTCAGTCTGGGTTTGACATGCAAAACAATTATAATCATCAAACCTTCCAGAGAGCAAATTAAACCCCACTTTATCACTGGACATTCTATCAGACACCTTTGAACTGCCTCAACAAAGTTCCTAAGGAATGCCAAGGGACAAAGATAAGGCACCAACAAAAAGTGCACAAAGAAAATCTCATCAACTACGAAATAAGCCATATCCACTGCAATTAAATCTCTGACAGTAGCTACCTCCATGAGATCACTAAAAAAAGAGCATAGCATGATGAAAAAGATGCCAAATTTGACGAAAACAAAATGTTATCATCTAAATGTTTATGTTATTATTAAGAGGAAAGATCAAAGTTTATTTTAATTATTTTTTAAAATTTTTCCTTCTTTTTAGAACATTCTAAATTTTGATTAAAAAAACCTTGTTTCTCTTTGTATCACCAGAACTAGTAAAATAACATATACAATTTTTAGCATGTTTTTTTTTTGTGTGGCACACGTTAATTTGGAAAATCTTGCAAAAATAAAAATAATTGTCGGATGTTAATGAAACTTTCAGAAACTATTCACAGATGATTGAAATTATTTGTTATAGTGGAACAACCTAACACACCCCAACTGTGATTGGTCAGTCTAGAAGAGACGTGATTGGGAGAATAAAAGACATGACTGACTATTATAGTAGAAGCATATTAAGGACGACTACGATCTCCGTGACGTATCTCCCGTTTTACAGATTGTTATATTTACAAACCCTTACTCATTGTACTTTCCATACAATAAAACCTTGTTATTGTTTTACCTAATTCCTGTGTTAGTGTAATCTTTCCACTCAGGATTACCTGGTTGTTTATATTGTATTATCCACGAAATAACAGTGGCGATGAGGATTCAAACTGAACTCACAACACGATATAACAGTGGTGAACAAGGATTCGAAAGGAACTCACAAGATAAAAAAACAGTGGTGATTGAGTATTCGAAAAACTCACAAGGTAAAATAACAGTATCGAACGAGGATTGAAAAAAGACACCCCCCAAATATAACAGTGACAACCAAGGCAAGTGAACATTTAGAAAAAAAACGACAAATAATACATTTTTACCAGTCGCTGGATTAATTTATCGATTAAACGTACAGTTGTTTTTTTTTCTCTCTTATTTTGTTGCGCCTTAAAAGAAAAAATTAATATGGAAAAGTTGTTGGAATTTTCTAAAACCATGTGTTCTATTATGCAGAAGCAACCGACACATTGGGAAGAACAAAAATTGATTCAAAAACAAGCAGAATTATTACAATTACAACACCAACAGTATCAACAACAGATACAAGTACAAGAACAGCAGAAACAGCAGTTAGACTTACAAAAGCAAATATTAAAACAACAAGAAGCCTTGGAAAATATAATAACAAAACAAGTCAGGCAAAAGGAAGGGTCAAGATTTTTCTCTGCTGAAGGGATTACTAATTCACTTTCAGAATTCCATTACAAACCTATGGATGGTGTAACTTTTCTGGCATACTTCAAACAGTATGAAACAATTTTTTCAAAAAGGTGTCAGTTATGGTCTGACAAAGAAAAAATTATATTACTATTACAAAAATTAGGTGCTTAGGAAAATACCAAGTACACTAATTTCAAGAAGCCCGGGGATACCTCGTTCAAAGAAACGATTGAAATATTGTCTAAAATATTTGGTGAACATGAAAGTTTATTTCTCACATATTATAAATGTCTAAATATTGTTAAACAGGAAGAAGACAACTTTATTTCATACACAGGAAAAGTGAATTCCCAGTGTGAATTATTCAAGATCAAAGAAATTAGGGAAGACATGTTTAAGTGTCTAATTTTTGTTCATGGGTTAACAGCAACAAAGGATAAAGAAATTTGTTTGAGAATACTGGCAATTATGGAACAAGATACAGAAGTAACATTACAAAAAGTTATGGAGGAATGCTAAAAGTTACTCAATATAAAACGGGACAATATAAATTATACAAGAGAAAAATATTGCCCAAGTACAAAGGGTTAAACAACGAGTCTACAAGGAAGTAAAATACTACTGCAAAGCATGTGGTGGAATAAACCATGCTACAAGTAATTGTTATTTTAGAAATAAAATATGTTATTCATATGTTATTCATGCAGTCAAAAAGGTCATAAAGCTACTGTATGCAAAAAGAAAAAACACCAGAAGTCCAAAAGGATAAATACAGTTTTATCTAAAAAAGATACGAATAATGATGAAAGAAGAAAGTATGTAGACGTTAAAATAAATGGTAGAAGTATAAGCTGTCTGCTTGATACTGGAAGTGACATATCTATAATCCACAAAGTTACATGGAAGAAAATTGGACAACCAAAACAATGAGAAAAGCGCCAGAGGTGTTTCTGAAAGGAAGTTTAAATTCAAAGGAGAATTTTACGCGAAAGTGTCATTTGACGATAAAACGTACAAGGCAAAAATCTACGTCATATCTGGAAGAAATTCAAACTTATTTGGTATTGACTGGATTGTGCTATTTAATTTATGGGAAAAACCAATTAATATGTTTTGTAGAAACTTAAATGTGTCGAATATAGAAAATTACAAACAGACAGAAAAATTTGTTAAAGATTTAAAAAAATGAATTTAAGGAAGTTTTCTCTGGGCGTCACCCACGGTGTACGTAAAAAAGAAAAATAAGAAAATAAGAGTATGCGCTGACTTTTCAACAGGGTTGAATGAATGTCTAAAAGACCACAGATATCATCTTCCTATGCCGGAAGAAATTTTCTCAAAGATGAATGGAGGAAAAAATTTTTTTGAAAATTGATTTGTCTGAAGCTTATTTGCAAGACAAAGTTGAGGAAGAATGTACAAAATATCTAACTATTAATACACATAGAGGGCTATACAACTTAAAACGTTTGCCGTTCGGGTTGAAGGTAGCCCCAAGTTTATTTCAACAAATTATGGATACGATGCTGGCTGGTCTAGAATTTGCAATGGCATACTTAGATGACATATCGATAAAGAGCCAAAATTTGGAAAAGCACAAAAATCATGTTCGAGAGGTATATTCAAGAGAATAGAGAAATACAGATTTAAAGTGGGCCTTGACAAATGTGATTTCTGCATGAACAAAATCGAATATTTGGATCAGATAATTGATCATAAAGGAAGAAAGCCTCACCCAAAAAGAACAGAAGCTATAGGAAATATGCCTATACTAGATAATGTAACAAAATTACAATCATTCCTTGGTTTAGCTAATTATTATAGTTTATATATTCCTAAGATGCATGAGTTGAGAGCACCGCTAAACGAACTATTAAGGAAAGGTAAAAAATGGTGCTGGACAAAAGAATGTGAAGAGGCACTTCAAAAAATAAAAAAGTGCTTATTATCGGATTTAACATTAGTGCATTACGATCCAAAAAAGGAATTAATTGTAGCGTCAGATGCAAGCGAATATGGTGTATGTGCAGTACTTTTACACAAATTCAAGGACGGTTCAACAAAACTGATTGAACATGCATCAAGAACCTTACTACCTGCTGAAAAAAATTATAGTCAGATAGAAAAAGAAGGTCTGGCAATAATTTACGCCATTAAGAAATTTCACAGGTTTATTCATGGTAGATCGTTTTGCAAATGGACCATAAACCACTACTGTCGATTTTTGGTTAAAAAAAAGGCGTGCCTGACCATACCGTTAATAGATTACAGAGATGGAGTATTATTTTGCTCAACTACAATTTCAAAATGCAATACTTGCCATCAAGAAAAATCGCACACACAGATGGTCTATCTAGATTAATCCCCCAAAACTCTGAATTGGTGGAAGAAACGGTTATAAAAGCACTAAAAGAGGAAAAAGAACTAGCGGAAGAACTTGTTAACACCGTTAGAGAGCTACCAGTGACACTGGAAGAAATAAAAAAAAAAAAAAAAAAATGGATGAATATATTACTAGCATGAAGAAACATGCAAAGTGGAATGAAAAGAAGAAAAAAGGTTCAAGGGTGTCTCCCTTTTCGATATGCGACGAAACGCTGATGTATGTGGATAGAGTCGTAATAATTGTCGGATGTTAATGAAACTTTCAGAAACTATTCACAGAGGATTGAAATTATTTGTTATAGTGGAACAACCTAACACACCCCAACTGTGATTGGTCAGTCTAGAAGAGACGTGATTGGGAGAATAAAAGACGTGATGAACTATTATAGTAGAAGCATATTAAGGACGACTATGATCTCTGTAACGTATCTCCCGTTTTACTGATTGTTATATTTACAAACCCTTACTCATTGTACTTTCCATACAATAAAACCTTGTTATTGTTTTACCTAATTCCTGTGTTAGTGTAATCTTTCTACTCAGGATTACCTGGTTGCTTATATCATATTATCCACAATATAACATTATTATAAGTGTTTTTTTTTTATTAAAGTCTTGGCAGAAATTTTTTTTTTTTTATATTTATTACCCCATCCATAACTAATTTTATGAAAACGCTAGAAATTCGATCATGTCAGGTTTAGTGATTACAATAGTTAAAAGCACAAGGTTTTGAGGAATGCAAATCATGTTTTTTTTTGTTTTTATTTGGACCCCACCCACCTGAAAATCAGCTCTGAATTGTAACATACAAAACTCAATAAAACAAAGATATTATTTAATTTCAAATGCTTTTATTTGCTTTTAGTTGTTTTTATGAATATGGACAATATTTTCTGAAAGCAAAAAATTTTTTCAATGAAAAATGAATTTTTAATACATTTGTTATTTTTTAATTATAATAGATTTTTACATTTAAGTTGTTAAAATGTTATAAAATTAGTTAAAAGCCGCATCGGATTTCCTAAGTGTCCTTATGAGATAGACCTTTTTTTAGCGCGTTATAAATTGTATCATTTTGACTAATCAGAAGATCCACAGTAATTAAAAAATGTGATTTTGTGTTTATAATCGGGTTGTAATTATAAAGTACAGAAGACCAATCAGAATACAATTAAGTTGCATTATTTGAGTTAAGCATTGTTCTCCACTGTTAAGGCCTTTACTTTTGTGAAACACGTTTGGAGAAGTTAATTTGATTTTTCAATTTCAACTGAGAAGGGTACCTACAAGTATCAGTATCATCTTATGAAATTTATATGATCTTATTTTTATATTAATCTCAGTTATGACATTTTTCCATAAATGAAATATCAAAATTCATAAGATGAATGGAAATACAAATAACACAGTAAAATGTAATAAATGTACATAAAATTATAGTATTTTATGTACACTTCTGATAAAATTTCATAAGAAAGGTACCTATAAATTAATTAGATGCCTTTCTTAGGAAATATGAAATTTAATCTCACTCTTAAGACTTATTTTAATTTCTTTATAATATATTTTCCATAAAGCATCGTAAACGTAAAGATGAAAGCTAAGTACAAAAAAGAAAAAAAATATTAGAGCGCTGAAAGTTTTCCTTAAAAATAACGAGGTAAATAATTTGTTCACTTAAATGTAAATAATTTCACTTTTCTCCTTCCGTAGAACAAATTAGCCTCACGGAATCTGTCAATATGTCATTCATCACCTGTCAAGTGACACAAAAGTTTATGACCTGGTTTGTTTTATTTTCAAATTACATCTTTTCGGTGCAAAAGCCAAGTTAAGCTTTATTCAAAATATTTTAAATAAACATTATAATTTCTGATTTTCTTAAAAAAGTTTTGAAAAAATGATAATTGATATTTAAAAAAATTTCAAAGGGAGATTTTCAGTTTTTTTTATAAAATGGAAAAAAAATGGTCAATTTTGCTGACTAAAAAAAAACAAGAATTTTAAAGAAAATTTCAGACATGCTAGGAACAATTAAAAAATGTAAAAAAATACCCCGAAAATACTTAGATCTTTCCTCTTAATAATAACATAAACATTTAGACGATAAAATTTTGTTTTCGTCAAGTTTGACGTCTTTTTCTTCATGCTATGTTCTTTTTTTTTAGCAATCTTGTGGAGGTACCTATCTGACAGTCATTATGGCTGATAACCAAGGTTCCACTGTCTATGAAATGTGCATTAACTGTTGTGAATTATTCATAAATTCTCATATAGTAATTTAATTAAATTTCATAGGTACTGTGAACTGCACATAAAAAACATTCAATATCTATAATATAGGTAGAGAGTATGAATGGATGGATATTCAAAATTATCTGAAATTATGCTCTAAATCTGGCTGACTCAAAAAAGCTTACTGTTGATACATACTTGAGTCCCAATTATTGAGGTTTGAATAGAATTCTTCCTCACTGAGAGTTGACGTTTAGCATTGAAATCACTCTGAAATACAGATATGAAAGTATTAGCAACTTACCAAAGAGAAATAGTTAAAATGATAAAATAAAGTTAGAGGGAAATAATTAGAATAAAATAAAGAGGAAAGCCACCTTAAATCATGGATTTAGTCATTTATTATATGGTAAAATTAAGATACAAAAGAAGAAAAATCATCCTGTGCAAAGCAAGAAGCTGGTGAGTGTGAGACAAATAAGTCATATTGAATCTATTTAGTCAAATGTAAGTCTGCTCAATGTTGCATAGGTTGAAAGCAGCAAATAATATTAAACTGAAAATTTCAATGCATTTTAACAAGAATAATTACACAATTCATTTAAAGTAGATTCTCTTTTTAAACTTTGTCTTTTTCCATCTTGATTATAAAGAGATTTTTTGCCTATAAGTTTATCTTTGGAAATATGTGTCATACAAGAAAGGTGTGTCAGGTAAGAAAGTAAAATTTATAATTTATTTATTACACTTTTTTAAAATCCATCACTCAATTATTCATGAGTGTGTGATTTGTTTAAAATTGGGAAACTTGCAGTCTGGAAGTATATTTGTATGTCATGAAAGTCATTAATTTTCTTTTTAAATTTTGTTAACCAATAACAAACTGCTTGGCTCATTTTATTGTTACTAGAGCATTATTTTATCTCTATAACCTATGCAACTAAAAGTAAATTTTCTGTAGTAATGGTAGTTAACAAAATTATATTTTTGTGAGTTTATCCACGTTAAAGAGATTTAGTAAACTGATTAATTTTTGATTTTGTGATATTTTAAAATATTACAAAATAAAAGAAATGGTCAGTATTCTATATTTCATCAATAAGTATAACTGAAAAAAATAAAAGCTATTTTTTTTCTCTTAAATTTTTTTCATAGAATGTTAGCATATTGTGATTGAGAATAAAATATTTGCAGAGATTCAAGCTAGTTTCAATATTATTTCTTTACTGTCATTTTGAAATGCATTAAATGAACTATTTCCACTTGTGTAAATATACAGTAAGGAAAAAAGCATAACTCCAGCAGCCATAGTAAACCACTATAAAAGTCATATCAAATATAACATGATACCATTATTTATAGTTCTTAACTCTTCTTCTTAGACAATAGGTACACAAGACATTTAATTTTTCTTGATGCTCACGAGAATGCTTGACTGCTGATAGGTAGATATTTACCTTAGTATCATCCACAATCAGAGATGAATTCTGACAAGTGACAAATACATTTATATTAGTGCATACAATTTCTTATTTATATTTCTTTTACTTTTACACCTACACATACAGTGCCAACAATAAACCTTCAAATTAAAATGGAAATTTAAATTTCTACCACATAATATTAAAGCTAACTTAATAACGTTACAATAGACTTATACCAAAAATCCAAACATACTTTTCTTTCAAAATCATTTTGAGAATGGATGGTAACTTAATGTGGTTTATAGTGAAATAGTTAAAATTTTTTACAGAAAACTATGAATTGCAAAAGTAATTAAAATGTGAGTTAATTTTTAAGAAGTACATTGTATACAGGAAAGTCTAAAAGCTTAAGAAAAAAAAACAAGGATGATTACTGCAATGTTTCTTTTTACTAGAAAAAAGTGTAAACATAATTTTTTTTTTTTAATCATGTAAAGCTGGAGTTCCAGTAGTACACAGGAGGGGTTACAGAGAGTGAAAATGAGAGAAAAGACTGGGTACAGTGGGAAATTGAGGAAAGACAACAGAAGATGACAATTGACCTTGCATTTAAATTTTTGAAGATTGTAGTTATGAGGGAAGCAAGTAAGTGGAAAGGAGTTCCACTGTCGGGAAGTACGAGAAAAGAAACTGTTGGAGTAGAAGTGACAATTACATTTAACTATTTCAACAGTAAAAGCATGAGACCTAGATGCCAATCTAGTAGCATGCTTAAATTCATGTAGTCAGGGCACCAGGGAAAAAAGCTCATCAGAGCAGTTGCCATGAAAATATTTGTAGAAAAGATAGAGGGAAGCCACATCATGTCTGTGAGAAAGTAACTGAAGTCGAGATGCTAAGTCAGAATTGATTACATTACAGATCCTTTGGATTTTGTCAAGAACCTCGAGATGAACAGCAGGGGTACCAGACCAGATATGTCCACAGTATTCACTGCACAGATGAATGGTAAATGTGCAAAATGGACTCTGATGGTAAAAAACTTCTGGCATGACACAATGAACCAACTTTCTTTGCAGTAAATGCAGCCATTGATTTAATGTAGTTGCTCCACTTTTAGTCAGTTGAAAATGTAAGACCAAGAAGGCACAATGAGACACTCTCCTGGAGTCAAGCATCAGCCATGCTGATGGTAGGCACGGAAGTTTCTCTATGGTGGTTAAATGAGAGCAGTTTAGTTTTGGAGGCATTAAAATTTACAAGCCATTTCCTGTCCCAGTCAACCTCTGATTGGAGGTCCTTTTCAAGAGCAGGGGCCAGATTAACTTTGTCAGCTCTGACGGATTGCATAAATGCCTACTTGGGAACTGATGACATCAGAAAGATCATTGATGAAGATTAGAAACAGCGTAGGACCTAGAATAGAGCCTTGGAGGACACCCACATTTGTATGAAAAAATCTGGAAGCAAGCTTGTTCACAACAACCTTCATTTCATGATTTAACAGGAATGATTGGATTAAATCAAACAATTGTCCTGTAATACCATAGCCCTGTAGCTTATATAAAAGACCAACATGTCAAACACCTTTGAGATTTCTAGAGCCATAGCTTGACCTTCATCGTTATTATCAAGAGTTTGATATACATATTCAGTGATGGCTGTAAGCATGTCAGTGGTAGACTGGGCAAAACAGAATTCATATTGTTTGTCAAAGAGTAGGTCATGAGAGGTAAGATGCTTAACCATTTCAGCATTGAGTTAAGCCTCAAATACTTCACTGAAAAATGGTAGGAGACTAATGGGGTGATAAAGGGGGTCAGAAGGTTCTCCAGAGTTCTTAAAAACAGAGACTACAGAGGAGGACTTCCAACAAGTTAGGAAGCAGAGAGGCAATAGTTGTAGAGTTTGGAGAGAACTAGAGCCAGCTCAGGAGCACATTTCTTTAGGATGACAACTGGTATCCTGTCCCCTCCACTTGCCTTATGGGAATCTTATTTAGAAATGATGTCTGAGGCCAGTGATGGAGTTATCACTCAGTATAGCCTCGGTTCTAGGGGGGAAATCAGGTGTGGGTACTCCAGATGAGTCGAGTGTTGAGTTGGAAGAGAATTTCTAAGCAAAGCATTCAGCCTTATCTGCTGTAGATGTCAGGACTTCAAATTGAGGTTTTGCTGTTGTTCAACACACTCTTACAGAGCTGCCAATAATCTCTAAAACCAAAATTGTGAAATGCTGTATGTTGTTTTATTCTATTAGTAAACAGTAACTTTACTTCATTGAGTACATGCTTCTACTCATTACAAGCAGAGACAAAGAAATATCTGTTGCAATCAGACGTGTCGCTCTGGTACAGCTGAAAGAAGTGATTCCAGTGGGCTGAGCATGCAGGTAAGAATCAAAGAGATGAACACAGTTGAACTTGGTATTTCCTTGTTGGAATGAAAGCATCAATGCCAACTTTCATGCAGGACGAGACCTCAGATGCGCATTTTTGAATAGGATGATTAAAAACTTCATTCCAAGGGACATCAGGAAGGAAATCACAGAACAAGTCCCAATCTGCTTGTTGATAACAGAAAGATATTCTGTTGGTTGGAGGTTCTTGGTTGGTAGGGGAGCGGAAGGAGATATTTACAGACATTACCGCATGATCAGAGTTGCCAAAAGGGCAGAGCTGTGTAGTAGAACAAGAGATAGAGGTAAAAAAGAGATCGAGAAGAGAAGCACGTCACTCCAGGTTACTGGGCTAACACATGGGGAAGTCAACCACTTGATTGAGAAGTTAAGGGTTTGGATACCAGTGAGGTCAGTGACAGAGTGTTTAAGCCACCAAACTTGAATATGTTTACAAATGGGTGTTGGGAGATAGCCTTGTCTATATTATTGGAAATACTATCTAGCATACAATAGTCTTGAGAGGAAGTAAATGGTAGGGAAAGAAGAGATAGCAGACTGAGTTAAGTAGAGAGAGACAACGACATATGTATAAATGGTCTGGAGGTTCAAGAGAGACTTCCCTAGTCAGCAGGAGATATTCACAGACATAAACTCCCAGGCTATGCATGTGGACTTTAGAGTCCTTTCTAAGGTGAGGAAGGTAGCCAGGAATTGAGAAATCAGAGGTGGGGATTGAAGAGTTAAGATTAGTTTTGCAGAAAGCTAGGATGTCTTGAGACTTTATGAAGAAGAACGATTCCACACTGCAAAAGTTGATACAAATACTACAAATGTTGGAGAAAGGTTAAGGGGTTTAGATATCTTTGCTGAGCGGGTTTAGGTTTACATCTTTGGTTGTTTATAGTCATGATGTGTTATATTGGTAAGGAAAGGCCTAAGGTAGTAGTAGCGGTCTGTCAAATGATGTAACATGTGCAGAGAAGGAACTGGCACAGACTGCAACATAGTGTGGCCTTGGGGTTGCCCTCCAGAGGAACACCCTTCCATGTGCAACATGGCACTGGAAGAACCCCGATATTATGCAACTGTTGATCAGAGCAGCATCTCAAGGTGCTACACAAGAGTTTGGGCTCCTAACTACCAGATGGGAACAGCAACCAGAAAACTGCCAACCCAGTACCACCATCCATGTATATCACAAAAGATTTATGACAGGACCACTATTAAGGCTTCAGAAAAGGAAAGGAACTAGGAACCTCTTCCTAAACAGGAAACAAGGGATGAGACTCTATTCCTGTTTAAGAGAAGGGGGAAAAGTATATACTGGGCAATAGGAGATACTATCTCCTACAATTAAAAGAAAAGAAAAAGAGAAAATAGAAAACAATCCCGGGTTTGACTTCCAGGTAAATTATTTCAAAAAAAGAGCTTTCTTTCAGATAACATATTTGGAGAGTTGTGCTGCAGCCCCCAGATGTCCCAGCAGAAAAGTGTATAGATACATTACATTCAAAAGTGCAACATTTAAAAAATAATCCTTATACAGTTCTTTAATATCATACTTACCTGAGAAAATTTGATACCTGAATAAATAAAGCTATGAAACCTGTATAAAACTTTATTTCATGGTCATTTTACAACTAATCAAAAGCTGAATGAATGGGAAAAATTCTGATATAAATATCATTTCTAGATTTTACGTAGAATCGAAAATAATTGCATTTAATAATATTCCAAAATTCACTTAATTATTGGATTTTAATAAAATTTTTGGCATTTTAAAAACATTTATCATTGGTCTGACATTTTAATTGAAAAATGAAAATAAATTTAATATACTTAAAAAAAAAAAAAAGCTCTTAAAAATCAAATATCTATCCTAGATGTTAGTTTCAAAGAAAATTAGTAAAATTAAGGATTAGCAGAATTTTGGAAAATATTTCTGTATGCTTAAAATAATATGAAAAACACCTTTGAATTTATATTCTAGCTGTTAACAAGTTCATAGATAAAACAATAGCAAGTTACCTACTGCAACACCAACTTATACAAAAAGACTGCTTCAATTTTAATTAAATATGAAAACCCAAAACTATCAAAATACAGAAACTGGTTTCGTTTATGTTTAAAAATTAATTATCCTTCTCTTGTTTATGCTTAAAAAAATTAATCAAACCTTCTATAACCAATGAGAGAGGAATATATTTTTTCTGTTGTAAATAAAATTTCTTTATGAAATTTATAATATTCTAAATATTTAGAATATAAAACTACTTTTTTAAATAATAAAAATGAAGTAATATTTTTATGCCTTGTATTTATTTGTTTTTTATTTTATTTTAAACTATTTTGCATTTATTTATTTTTTTAACTATTTGATGTCATAAAATCATAAAATATTTAACTGTACTAAATCAGGTCTTTTTAATTTAAAAAATTTATTAAATAAAAGAAAGTGCTGCTATAAAAGGAAGAAAAAACTAGGGAAATTGATAATCTTATTGAATTGATTCTGTATATTGATTGCTTTTGCTTTCTTCCAATTATCAATGTGAAAATATTCTAGACATCTCCAGAAACATGCATAATTATTTTTAAACTTGTATAACCAACAGGGAGGTAATTCAGAATTGTTGAATTATTTCCTATTTGATCTTCCATACAAAAGATAGTTTAACAGTTGAAAAAAGTAAAGACAATTCTTTTTAAAATATTCCTGAAATGAAAATGACATTAAACTTTACATTTTTCAGCTTTTCAAAAGTCTTTATTTAACCAAAATAATTTAAAATCATACTGACAAATTAAAAGTAAATTTTTCAAGAATATTTTCAATAAATATTCACTGTCAAACTTAAAAAAAAAAATGTTTTATTAAATTATGCTTTTTTGAGTTTTATTGAATTATTTTGTAGAGTTTCAGGATAAATTTGATACTGAAAAATTATTTTTACTGAAATTTATCTATTAAAAAAAAAAATATGTTTGTTAGCATCCAATTTTTAAAATTATTCATGATGTATCGCAATCTTTTCTAATAAAATAACCTATTCAGTATAAAATTAATCCATTAATGAATAAATTCTAAAAATTTTTATTCAAATAGGATTATTCCCTGACTTTTGGTAATTATTTTGAAAACGAGTGTAGCGTTTTTTTTCCCTTTCTTTTCAGAAAATAACGCATCCATTTTTTTGCATATAAAGTTAATTCCCTTATTGATCATACTACAAATGAAATGAGAGAGTATTTTATTTTATTATTTATATTATTTTATTTTATAAGGAACGTACATTTTGATTTTTTAAAAATAAATTTGCATGACAGTTTGTCCTAAATGACTGTAAGCACCAAGTAGCTGCAACTCAAATTTCATTGTTTATATTTGTAATTTATGTACAATCATAACATTATTTTTTAAATATTGTTTTATATTTTATATTATTGCAGTAAATAATTTCGAAATTGCTGCACAATTTAAAATAAACGTGAATTGACCAATTTCCAATCTAAGTAAAAAATATTGAATTTTCTGGAAAACATCTTTAATAATAAATATTAAAATATCTTTCGGTAAATTTTGGTTTTAACACCCGAGCGCTAAATATCCCTTAAAATTTTCCAAAATCGTCATAATTCCGTGCAAATGTACATGCTGAACGCGAATTAACAATTAAATTATGAAGAAACCATACTGTTTTGGAGTTATCAACAAGAAAAAAATCGGACCTCTTTTGTCCCCCATTACTGCCATCATGAATACTGATTTGGTGCAGGGTACAAACTTTCTTTGCAGAAAATCACTATGCACTCCTGTAAAGAAATGCAATTATTTATTTATTTTTTTTTTAGGGTTAGGGGAGTGTTTGGCTTCTTTCTGTGTAAGAAAGGGGATAAATTAAAAAATAATAATAATAATAATGATACAATAAACCGGATTAACTTTAGGGTTAAGTGTTAAGGTTAGGGAAGGGTTTGGCTTCTGTCTGTGTAAGAAAGGGGATAAATTAAAAAAAAAAAAAAATTAATAATACAATAAACCAGATTCAAAAAAAAATTTAATAATACAAATAAAGCATTTTTTATATTTTAAAATTAAAAATAAAACAAAAATTAATGCACGAACTTAAAGTAGAAGGGTTGCTGTATCATTTAATTTTTTTTTTAATTTGTCCCCTTTTCTACACAGAAAGAAAACTCCACCCCTAACCTTAAACACCTAACCCTGAAGTTAATCCGGTTTATTGTATCATTATTTTTTTTTAATTTGTCCCCTACTATACGCAGAAAGAAGCCAAACATAACCCCTAACCCTAATAAAAAAAAAAATGACATTTCTTTACGGTAGTGCGTAGTGATTTTCTGCAACGAAAGTCTGTAAAAGAAGTAAATAGGCCAAAATTTTTATTTGTGCACCGGAAGTACCCCGCACCAAATCAGTATTCATGATGGCAGTAATGGGGGACGAATGACCAACAAGAAGTCCGATTTTTTCTTGTCGATAACTCCAAAACGGTATGGTTTCTTCATAATTTAATTTTAATTCGAGTTCAGCATGTACATTTGCACGGAAATATGACGATTTTGGAAAATTTTAAGGGATATTTAGCGCTCGGGTGTTAAAACCAAAATTTACCTATCTTTCATTTTTTAGTCTTTACTTCTTTTTCTAAAGTATTAGAAAACGTTCGGTTAAAAAGAAAATCAAATTTAAAATTATGCAAATTATAAATAAGAATACAACCTATTGATTTATTTTTTATCTGATCATCAGATTTTCGGCCACATTTTTAAAAGTTTGAAAACATAAAGTTAATTAAAAATCAAATTAAATGTAACAGGAGAAAACTGCAGATTATTTTTTTATCTTAAAGTGGTCAACAGTTTTTTTTAAGTTCTCAAATGAACATCATCAGTTTCAAAAATACTAGTTACTTTAATAACAAAAAAGTATATTAATATAATAATTATACAAGTTTTAAGAATAAAAAAAATATAAAATAAAAGTAAATATCTTTCTCTGGTCAATTTAATTAATTTCAAAAACCTATTTTAAATTTACATAAAATATATTTTCAATGCATATATTAGAAAAGGTTTTAAGCCCAACTTTTTAACTCACCATATTTTTCAAATATAGAATTCAGTAAATGTTATTTCCAATAAAAAGCCAATGTTTCTGATCTATCTTTCTTTTTCTTCTCTTTTTTTCATTCAGTAATAAAAATATGAACACCGGAAGTTATAGAGATATAAAACCGGAACTTTACAAAATTACTGAGTTCATACTAAAATTCGAAATGTGCTTGACGTAAAACGAAACATGAAACCACGAAATTAGAAAAAGTTATGAATATATTGGACATCTACACAAAAATAATTTTCTAATAGTTTTCAATGCATTTTTCATTTCAATAGATTGTCTCCGATGAAAAACTTGTAACTAATTTAAAAATGATGGATTCGAAGTAAGCTACTAAAAAAAAACTTTTTTAAATGCAAACATATGCATAAAGTTAAAAAATTTTAATGATTAAGGTAATTTCTTTACCTTAATCATTAAAATTTTTTAAACTTTATGCATATAAAGAAAAAATTATGTTTCGAGATATAAGTAAATATTTTAACAGTTTTTAATTAAAAAAATATTGTTATTAATTATTTAAATATACTTAAATGACACTTATTTTTGCTTCTCTCTCAGAATACAAAACAGCTGATCATTCAATGAGATTTTTTCCTAAGATTTATTTTTTTTATTTTTGCATGTTTAAAACTAAAAGAGAAGAGAAATAATTTCAAAACTTTCAACACACATTAACTTTTTAGTTTAAATCAACTTAATGTGAGCCTTGCTCTTTCATTTCCAGATTAAACAGTGATTGATGACATTCCATATGATTTATTAAATTAAATCAAATGTTTTAAAAATATCAATTTCCATAAGGTAACAATGAAAATTGCGGATATTTTTTTTACGTTAATAGGGAATAATTTTAAATTGATTTTGTAATTTTTGTTTGAGGATAGTTTCCTGCCGTTTTGTAGTTGACTATATAAATTTATGTGTTTAAATGTATTTATGGAATATTTTATAACAGTGTATCAAAATATTAAAAATAATTTCACTAAGGTTCTTAGAAGAATTGATAAACTAAGAAATGATATTTTGGTTTCGAAATAAATGAATATAAAAACTTCAACATTTAATTAATTTTAAAAAGTTTGATTTGAATTTCAATTAGTCTTTTCTTTTTGCAATATTTTAAAACATTATAAAATACTTTTAAAAATATACTAATACTTTTAGAAATTAATTAATTACCAATTTAATTATAAAATACAATACTTTTTAATGACAATTTAATAAAGTTTGTGTTGCGTTTCGGTGCCAGTTCAGGATTATAGTGACAACCACCGTCTGCTTTTGCCTTGTGAGTAAAACGAGCTTATCAAGCAAGCAGCAAGATAGATCTTGTGCTTGTGTCTCGCTTAATTCACTTTAGTGTTACCTCTGTCGTTTATTTAAGAGTGTTCTTTCGCGTGTGAGTACTTCTTTATCTGAGGGAAAACTTTGTTGCCAGAAGGTGACACATAGCTGCATTCTGGAGTACGTTTTCTATTTCCTTTGGTTGAGACTGTCTCTCTTCCTCCTTTCTCTCACACTACTGTCTCAGTAAGCCGTCATGGTTATTGCCTGGTTGGGACAATGACTGATAAAAATGAAACTGTGCCACAGCCAACCCTAAGTTCCAGCCTTAAAAATGCAACAATTAATGCAACTAACATTCCCGCAAATATTAGTTCGACAACAACAGCTACCACTACGACAACAGTTGTTGGAGATGGTGGGACTTATAGACACCTCAGCAAGTGTTGGTCTCACTCGTCCTCTTCTTCATCGCCATCATCATCACATAGAAGGAAGAAAAATAGAGAAGATTTGGAAAGTGGTGGCGTCCGATACTTACTAGACAAGGAACTTGTCTCTTATAGCTCTGGAATCATTCCACCATCCTACCAGTACCAACCCCACCATCTGTACCAGAAGCAGCAATCATCATCTTCGTCGATTCTAGGTTCTTCTTCATCATCAGATCATCACCACAATGTGACAGATGCTGATTTTGTTGACGGCAAAGCCAGTAGCCACCTACACGGGAAAAAACATGGTCGGACGTCTTCTCATCAACAATCCCATCATCTTATTCTTAGTGGTAAGGTTCAATCTGTTATGACTGGAGATACGAGCAGTAACCTCGCTACAGGAAACGAATATAGGGACAACCCAGTACCAACTAGCGATGTCCAAGAGGCTATCCGAAACTTATTGACATCTGTCGATACTGTTTCCTCAGGTTCTTCGTCTCCTCCACCTTCTGCTCACCACCAACAGCGTCACCATCAAACGAGTCGGTCTTCCTCGTCGTCTCCTACTCGATACACTTCCCATGCCTCTACCACTAGCAGTACGGGTGGTACTCCCAAAGCTAGCCACAAGAAAATATTACCACCATCTCCGATCGTTGTGGATTCACCATCAAGGACACCCAGGAGAAAGCTAGATGGAGTAACTTCGATAAGTGGTGGAAATGATGGCAGTATGGGAGCTAAATCTGCCCCTACCTATTCCTGCTCTCCTCCTTTAGTCCTACCTCATGCTTCTTCATGTCCATCTCCACCGTCTATAGGAAGATACAGTGGGACCCCTGGATCATCAGGATCTCTTTCTAAGAAAAAAGACGACATTGTGTTACCTCCAACTCGTTCAACTGCTTCTGCCAGGGCTCGATCCTGCCAAAATACTTCTGCTATTACCACTGTTGCGTCTTCTATAACCGGTAGTGTGACTACTACTTCCTCTTCTCGGCCTGGGCTTGACTCTGTAAAAAAAACATATAGTCCACTTAATATACAGACAACCGGTGGTATTAGTAAATCTAGTCGATCTGCTTCTAAAGACAAAAGTAGAGATAGCTCTGTCGATACTGATTCCGGCAGTGTTCCCAACTTTTACAAAACAAGCCAAAAACTTGCAGAGATCAGCGATGCCCGGCCAAAATATAAAGCATCTAGTGGCAATAATTGCAGGATGGCCAGTGACAGTTATTCAAGCGGCGGTAATAAAAGTAGTAGTATTGGTAACACTAGTAGCAGTAATAACAAAAAATCTGGCCATCATAGCCACAGTCAGGGTATCCACAGCGGCGGGGGTGGTGGTGTCAATAGCCACAAAAATAGTAACTACAACAGAGGTTACCGGAGTCTAGAGAAAGAAAACACAGGTAACTACGGGGGTTACGTTACTGGCTACAGCAACACGATCGGCAGTTGTGGACTTGGTGTAGATCAGAGAACGAGTCACGATAAAGATAAAACTGACCACAATTATCATCACCACCAACAACAGAACCAGTCGGCAGAGGGAAAATCAAGTCGTTCCTCCAAAGATCATGTTTACTATACAGCTGACCGCCCGAGCCGCAGAAATATGCCGACGACCGGTGGAAGCAGCCACCGGGCTAGTAGTGTGCCTGCACGCCGTTCAATGTCCGTGAGCGAATTTGCAGGAACCTCTGTTGATCCTGATCCGGGAAATGGACAATCCGACGGCGAGAACTTAGAAAAAGTCAAGTCCAAATTAATGTCTATGTGGAATAATGTTAAATATGGTAAGATTTTTGTTATTGTTTTGATTTTTGCAAAAATCTTAATTTTCATTCAAATTTTTACTCATCGGTAAAAAAATTAAATAAATTTTTTTTTTTTTTTTTTTTTAACCCACACCGAAAGATACGTGACTAGAGAATGTTCCCTTTTTTTTAATTCCCTAACTGTAAGGAAAAGAAAAGCATGAAAAATTCATCACAGATTTACATTTTTATGAATCTATTTTTTAAAAATTGGAATTTGAAGCATCTTTTTTAGATTTTTAGTTAGAATAATTTTTGTAAGGTATCGCTGTAGAGACCAACCCGCACAATAAAAAATTTGAACGAAACCAGGTTAAAAAACAGATGCTGTATGGTTGGGGCAGTTCAAAATTTCACAGATCTAAGAACTAAGGTTGTACTATAATTTTAAAAATTATATTCAAAATTGTTTGTAACTATTCAATTGTTTGATGCTCTGCACTTGTTTTCTGTTTGTCCAATATTCAACAATAATAATAATTTAGTTTTACTTAGCAATCATTATTTTATTTATTTCCTAAGTAGCCCTCATATGAGCAAGAAATTCATAAGAGACTTCCACTTCAGTGAAACATTTTTAGGGGTTAAAATAAAATTTCAGTTTGCAAAAGTTTTTTGTCTTGTTAACTTTCCGAACAAAAAGAACGTTGGATTCGATTCTTTATATTATTTTCCCTCTTTTTTTTTTTTTTTTAAACTAGATCTCTCTTTTTTACTTTTAGTGAAAAAATACATACATATGACTGATGTAACTTTCAGGTAAAAAAAAAAAGAAAAGATGAATTCATCTTCCAAAAATCCGTATGTCTGGCATTGTCAAAGTGACCGGAATAACTAAATGGTGTCGTGTACGGTACATCATCATAAATTTTAAAACAATAAAGGCATCATGTACACGATGTGTGTGCTGCTGTATTTGTCAATACAGGTATATTTTTATATCTGAGAGTACAGTGTAGAGTCTGTAGACTGTGTAGATGTATGTATCGGTGCGTGGGATTCCCACTTTTAACTCGGCTTTGTGCCACATTCCTTTCGAGTGGGTGTGCAGAAGATAAATATGACAGTACACTACAGTAGTACATTATGTGTTTTACTTTTAGTTTTATTAATCAGTCTGTGTTCTGCACTATGGAAACTAATGTTTTCACTGTGTGTGGCTACCAAGAATACAGATCTGCTATAATTTTTCTTGTTATGCAAAGTCATTATTAACAAGCTCGTACAATAATAGTTACAAAAAAACAATTATTATTCTAAAACTAGTTTGTTTGATAATAAATAGCTTCATGCCCACGTGAAAATTGTGTTAAACAATGATCATATGATTCCTCTTAGAGAGTGATCTATTTTTAATTATTTTCCTGTAGAACTGTTTGGGTGCATTCAGGAAGTGCATGTTGAATCTTTGAAGAATATTTCACTTTTGTTTGACATAACTTCTGGTCAAATTCTACTAAAAAATAATGATTCTTCAATGAATGTTATCTATGAATGTGCTAAAAAAAACTATATACATCTAACTAAACGCGATAATGTTTAAAAATGAAAGATCTTTCTTGAAACTTTTAAATTTATTAATATTTCCAATAAGAAAAATACTTTGTTGTATTTCAAAACTAATTTAAATTGACTGGAAGGAGTTTTTGTTTTGATTTAGAGCTTCATTTTTTTTTTTTTTTTTTTTTTTTAGCCATCTGTTATCTGATATCATAATTCTCTTTATTAAAATATCTTTAAAAAATAAAATATACTTTTTTTTGTAACTTTATTTGAGGAGTATTATTAGCTGATTTAAAGTTTAATTAATCTGATTTGAATTTTAAAAGTTTATAACTTATTCTAATTAAAATTTTTAAATAATGAAAACAATTCTTGTAAAAATTCATTATTCATTGAAAACATTTTTTTTCTTAACACAATAGTGTCCATAATATTTTATTCATAAAAGTGATTGAAAGCTTTTCTAATTTAATAATGTCTTAATTTTGCATTTTTTATTTTATTTTATTAGTCAGTGCAGATTTTCAGTAACTAGGAGATTTGTTTTACAAAACAAAAGAAATTGATGATTTAAATTCTCCAAGAAGTTCTGCATGTAACTAATAAACACTTTAAGCAGTAATAAGCAGTATTAATTTTTTAAATTTCATAACATTAAATAAGAAGTTAACAGATATAAAAAATGTTTTTACCAAGATTTTCTTAAAGAAATATTTAAAAAAATAATTTCTTTCCTTTGTGAATAACTCCTGAAAGTTTCATTAAAATCCAACAATTATTTGATTTCTGCACGAATTTCCAAATCAGTGTCATTTGCACTGCAAAGATGCTAAAATTTCTTATACTAATTTATGGCCACCGACTGATGCAACAAAAAAAATTTTAACCAAAATTTGGATGATTCTAAAATGGTCAAAAAATATAATTTAATAATCAAAAAGTTCTTTGGTCTTAGGTAATTGTGTAACACCCTAGCCAGTTGCCCAAGACTTCCAACACTGAAATGACCACTTCAATCCAGAGCTAACCTTATCCCACATTGTGATTTAAGTTTGATCATAAGGCAGCTAAGATTGAATTGTTACAAGTATCTTTGTGTTGGGCTGGTCCAAGCAGGGCGATGACATACAGGAAAAAAAATAACACTTGAATAAACTGAACAAAAGTAAATACTGTTTTATTATCAGTCCTCTGTGCAATAATTGGTTTATACCAGAGTTTGCATGCAATTATCAGCCCAGCCTGCACCTAAATCAGAAGTGGTACTATTGTCGATCTGGCCAAAATCTGGTTTGCTGTTGTTGGTAAAGTTTGGCACAAGGCTGAAGTAGGAGGCTTTCATTGGCAGATATTAGGTTGGTGCAAAAATAATGTCGTTTTCTCACATATATTACTATGTGAGAAAACGACATTATTTTTGCACCAACCTAATAATAACATGAGCCTCACTTCTGCCTGTACTGGCAACTTCGCTTTGCACATTCATATTTATTGACATAATTTTGGGGAATTCCCTTCTCCCAATCTCTCATATCAAAATCTCTCACTAAACCTCCTCAGTGCGTGTGGGTGGCTTATCCACCCACTCCTGTCTTGAATCAACATTCAACCAAGAGAATCAACTCCAAATTCATTTTTTACGAAAAGGTTTTCACTTTACAGCTTGCATTTGCAGCTGTGTCAATCAACATTACCCCTTAAGTCTGGGTCACTTTTTCATTGTTCAAACTGCTCGACATACAATTCAAGTTGTTTATGTTTGAATTAAAACCTCAATTCTTCTCATGGGTTTTTGGTATTAACTCTTATTTCAATGTCTCTCCGCATATAACACTTTCTTATATTTTAACAAAGCTTTCATTTTACCGCAGTAACGATAAATAGTATCACATTTCCTCTTCATAATAACAAAGATTTTGACAATAAAACTTTGTTTTTATTAAGTTTGGGGCATTATTTCATCTTGGTATGCTTTTTTTTACCAAACTTTGGCATACTATAGATTTAATAAATTGTGGGGGATTTTGATTAAAGGCAAATAAAGAAAAGAGGTTAAAAAAACAAGACTTCTGTTAGAGAAGCATGAACAAAAAGTAATCTAAAATTAAATCTGAAGAATTTTTTTGTAATATAATGGGATTCTCAATTCTGAGCTGATGGCAAATTCAATGTTAGGCTAGAAAACAGTTTAGAGTTTACATTCATTTTTTTTAATTTTCTTTTACATTTAAGAAACTTTTCTAATTTTTATGTTTTGTTTTCACTTAACTTTTTTTTTACTTAATCACAAATCATATATGAGCTAGTTTCAAAATTTTGGTTATTTTTTGCAACCATGAGTGAGTGAATAGATATTTACCATGAACCCTAGTTTGGATTATAAATTAAAATATTCTGTAATCATGAATCTTCATTTTTCTGTTGTAAAGTGTAAACATTTCCATAAACATTACATTTCAGATGACTTGTGAAGAAAATCATAATTTGAAATATCCCATAAATGTAACACATTAAATGGGGTTTATTTTGTCATAGATTATTCAGAGTTTCCTTGTACTGTATTATTTCCTTAGAAAGTAAGCAATTCTTTAAAAAAAATTGCATCAGCAGCTACTATCCTTTTCTGTCTGAATTTATGGGAGACTTGTTATCATTATTATTTACACTATTTACATGCAGACTATTGTATGTTTGTTGTTATCACAATTTTGAAATTCACTGTAGGTTACTCAGATTGACATACACCTGATGAAGGCTGGAAGACATAACAGTCATTCTCATCTTTTTTGTTGTCACAACAAAAAAGATGAGAACAATAGTCCGCATAGTGTAAATAATAATTACCACTATCCCTCTTGTCAAATAGATAAGGATTATTAAAAAAAGTTAAATTTATTAAGAGTTTTCATGTATGTCATAAGTTTTGAAATAGAATTATTTTAATGCTAGTTTATTTTTTCTTTCTCTTTAATGACTGTGTTGATGTAATGACTTAATTGTTTTTATTATTGTTTATATTTATTTATTTGTAGTTTTTATATTGTTTTGTTTTCCCAAATATAAAATGTTTTGATAGAATTTATATAACTCAAGTTATTTTGTGCTGTTTTCTTTTAATTTATATTATAAGGTAATGTTTCTATAAAACAAAAAGCAAATTTATTATTGCAAGCATTTATTTCATATTTTGCACAATTAATTGAAATTCAGGCATAAAAATAATTGACCATGATTTAATTCTTTCAATGACATTTATCAGAACATAAGATTGTGTAAATAAAAAGCAAGGTATTGCAATAACTCAACTCTTGTCTTCTTAACTAGTTTGATTCAACTAATCTTTTATTTCATGGTTACATTATTATCTGACTGCATGTTATTATTGCTATGATTCTATATCTTTAGAAAGCATAACCATCACATGATCAACCAACATGCTGTTCATTTTACTGCATTTATTTGTGATATTAAAAATAAAATCTATATTTTAGCTCTTTAAATAAAAAATAAAGCTTCTACCTTACTTCTCCACAAATATTTTAATCTTTTAAACAATGTGCATGTAATGGACAATATTCATTTATATAATGTTAAAAATGCATGTGATTCTATTTATTATAAAATCACTAATTCTGTTGCTACATTTTGGTAGAAATACTTTTCGGAATTAAAACTAATCATTCTTAGAGTCAAACAAAATATATAAAACTTTTATTTAGCTCTCCTCCTGCCTAGTCAATAGATTTATACTAGCAGAACTCAGTTATGCTTGTAATAAAGTAATAATTATCTTAGTACACCATAAGCTAGGAAGTCTTGTCATTGATATCTAATAGCAACATGTCTTTAAAAGGAGCTAAGGGAGATTTTTAATATATCCTTCATAGTTGCATATGTGCTAACAGCATAAATTACAGAAGAAACTGAAAAGTTTTATTATACAACACCAAGTCTCAAGAAATTATAATCGTCATGGGAGATCTGAATGCCAAAATAGGCAAAGAGATATAATGAAATTGTTGGTAAATTTAGACTTGTAATAAACATGGAGAAAAATGGGTCCAATGAAAGATGATAAATAATGTGTTACAAACCCCTCGAGGGAGGAATTTACACACTAGGTATTAACTCTGTGTCTCCTCTAAGATGAGTTGTGACACAAGGTCTTTTTTTTTTAAGGTGGGCACCTGAGCGTGTATACCCGGGCCAGGAACAAAAATTGCCCACAGCCCCCACAACCGTCTCTTGTGCTGGCCTCGGTGTGAGCACCAATCCCTCTCTTTGGTGCAATGAGAGGGCACGGCCTCAGGCAGCTGTTCCTCAGGACTGGGCACCTCTCAGTATAATTTTTCTTAGTTGTGACTCTGTCCTTTAAAGTAGTTGCCCCTGAGTGCACTCTACCCAAAGACAGAATCGCAACTGAGAGATGATAAATAGAGGTGTTCCAGATCCCTTGAGGGAGGATTTTACGCACTGTATTTACTTGATCTGCCACTGAGTTAGGTTGTGACACAAGGTCAGTTTTTTAGGTGGGGACCTGAATGTCTTGACTCTGGTCGCTGGTCAGAGCTGGTCCAAGCTAGTCATAGCTGTGATACTACCAGCACATCCCTGTGACCAGTAAGTATCAGAGTGTGTATACCACTTGAGAGGGAGGAATTTACTCATTTACTTGACCCAAACTGAGTCAGGTTATGACACAAGGTTGGTTTTTAACATGGAGACCCAAATGTCTTCACTTGGGCTGTTGGTCTTAGCTAGTCAGAGCTGGTCCAAGCTAGTCATAGCTGTGATACTACCAAGGCAGGACAGATACCCCTCAAGAGAGGAATTTACACACAAAAAGCTCAATATCTATTATATATTATCTAATTTTAGGCAATATCACTCTTTGACTAATTTGCATATTGATTTAAAAAAAGTTCTTCATTAATTTCGTTACTGTTCTTTTATTCAAGGATTGTTTTGATTTTCATATAAAAAATAGTTCTGTTTAGGAATATCATCTTATAAAGTGCAGAAAAGTGTTTGAAATTTACATTTTACTTGGCCTTCAACAAGTTGGCATCTATTTGTAAAACTTTCCTTAACTCTAACAAGCCAATTCATGAATGAAATGTTCATTTAAAATTTTTGTTTCAAAGATTTCAACTAGTGAATATATCTTACTTTGCAAAGTGATAGCAATCTATACATTAATATATAACTTAGGTTGTTTACTAGATTTTGAACTCTCACCCAAATACTGGAGATATTCTAACAAAAAATAGACTCATACTGAATACATTTAAGTTGCAGTGATTAAGTCATTACTTGAATAAATTATATTGTAAAAAGAGTTTTTAAAATATTTGATAGCATTTAATGTCAATTGAATAAGAAAGTAAAACCACTTTTTATAAGATAAATAGAAAACATTCTAAAACTTGGCCATGAATTTAAAGGCTACTGATTACTTTATCTATGTACATACCTGATGCATTATAACTTTAAAAAAAAAAAAATACTATGAAATTTTCTAACATGTTTAATAGTAAAAAATCATAGCATTTTTATCTTTTTAAATCCTTTCCAAATAAATATTGTTTTCTTTATAAGTACTGTTGTTTCTTACAGTTTAGTTTGTGGCTTTTACAAAGAAAGTAGAAAATTGGTTCTCTAGTATTGACCAAATTAAAAAGTATCATTTGGATGATTAAGAAAGAAAAGAAACAGCATGAAACTTTCCTTACCATTAATTGTTCTAATTCAATCTTAAGGATTTCTCACAGCACAATTTTAAAATTCAATATACCTAAAAATTAAATCTAACTTATTCTTCTTCTATGTGTTATGTCCCTTCAGAAGGTTGTCAATCATGGCTCTCCACAATTTCCTGTCCTTTGTAACTCTCAGTAAATTTTACTTTTTTGCTATCTCTCCTAAATTTTACTTTTTTGCTATCTCTCCTAAAACTTGTTTTGCCAACACAAGCTCATTAGGTAGGTTATGCACTGTTTTCCTCTCTTGCCTTCAATATGTCCTGTCAGTATCAAATTTGCTAAGCCCTATATTATTTACATTATTCAGACTATTGTCCTCATCTTTGTTGCCATATTTATCATGTTTTGGCCGTTGTATGCTCTAACCTTCTTCAGGTTGGAATGTTGAACTGAATCCTTTATTTCGCTCACTGGGGTAGACTGTTCTAGTTCCACGTGCCATGTCTAATGGATGTCAGTTATAAATTATGTTCTGTTAATTCACCTGTCCAAGTTCTCCACTGTCTTAACCAGGTATTGAACTCGCAACTCTTTGGGTCCTGTGACTGGATCTAACCAACACCTTTATCTATGTGTCCTTAAGAACATCTGTGTATGAATTTCTAGGCCTTATAAACTTAATGTCTTCAATCATTTTTTACCAGAGCTCATATTGCAATTTTTGTTGTTATTATTGCTTTTCTCTGGCACTCCTTATTACTGGTTCCCATATTGTATTCATTTCTATGCTTGGTTCTCCTCTATGGTGGGGGGTCTTACTTGAGAGAGGTATCTGCAAAGTGTCGTCCAGCTTTTGACAGTTGTCCTGATGTTATATGGACCACTGATCCTTTGTATTTTCTCTGATAACTCCTTCACATAAGGCAGGCAGACTGTTTTCTGTGTGTTATGACCTTCTCTTGTACCCACCTATCCCAGTTTATTGGAGTTACTGCCATGTACCCAGGGTAGTTGTTACATTGTAAAGTACTGCTTATACTGACCAATTCTTTATCTAATGTCTCTGGGTCACCACTTATAATTTTTGCTCAGTGCTGTAAGCAGCAGACGATCCCTTTGTAGATGCCCGTTAGTTGGTATGACCTCTCAATTTATATTTAATGCAAAATACCACAAAGCATGAAACAACAAGAATAAACACAAAATGATGATTTTATAACAACGAGATTTATATTTATATTTGTATAATGATGTACAAGCATAGGGGTTACTATTTTTGTTGGTGTTATGTTCCTTTGACAGAATTAAAGTTTTTACTAATGAAATATTTTTATCCGAGCTCACAAAAGTTGAATGAACTTGTCGCTCAAAATGTTCACTGTTAAATAGTTGAAGGAATTATAAAGCTGAGAAAATGCTGAATAAACTTTTAGCTTTAGAAGAGTTGAATGTTCCATAATGTTTGTGATTAAGTTTGGAAAGTTTCATACGTAGGTGTATGTGTGTGAATATGTTTTCATAGCGTTCGCCTGAACTGGGAATCTGAATGCAGTTTCCTTTAAGGTTACATTTTCATAGGTGAATGAAATTAAGGAGAACGAACGAATTTGTGTCTGACATTTATAATCAACGTAATCACGTGACAGGCTCAAAAAAGACATTGACAGATTTTGGCAGAATTATTTTTTGTCAGGTCAAGAACTAGGTCAATGTTATTTGAACATGATTTAAATATTAAGTGACCAATTAGAAGTTGTGGTTTTCCGAAAATATGTATGAAGCTTGATAAGCTCTGTGATCCACCTTTTGCACAGAAATCGACATTGATATTCGAAAATGATTTAAATTTATTAGTGACCAATCAGAAATTGAGATTTTCTGAAAATATGTATGAAGCTAGGTAAGCTCTGTGATCCACTTTTTGCACGGATTTGCACAAAATTCAATATTGATAAGAAAGTGGTAGCAGCATGCTAAACCTTTCTTTACTCTGTATGGATGGTGTGAGTTGAAATTGAGGTACTGTCCAGTGAATGTCAGTTTGTGGTATACGGATGTCTTGAACCCACGCTCTGTTCGAGATATTAGAACATCCAGGAATGGAAGGGTGTTGTTACTCTCTTTCTCCATCATGAACTGTATCAAATGTCTCATTGAGTTCACATGGTCCAGTAGAACCTGTACATCTTCCTGATGTGACCAGAGAATGAAGGTGTCATTTACGTATCTTAACCAAGGACAGAGTTGCAACTGAGGAAAATTATACTGAGAGGTGCCGGACCTGGGGAACAGCGGCATGAGGCTGCACCCTCTCATTGTACTACAGAGAGGGATCAGTGCTTGCACCAAAGCCAGCACAATCGATGGTTGTGGGGGCTTGGGAATTTTTGTTCCTAGCCAGGTGTAAGCACTCTGGCTCCCACACTATAAGCCAACCTTGTGTCAAAACCTGACCTTGGCGGTTGAGTAAATACAAATTACTGTAAAGTAGTTTGTAACACCCTATTTATCGTATCTCATTTGTGTTTGTGGGCAGAGTACGCTCAGGGGAAGCACCGTTGAAGGACAGTTTCAACTGAAGAAAATTATACTGAGAGGTGCTCAGCCCTGGAGAACAGCTGCCCCAGGGCTGTGCCCTCTCATTACACCAGAGTGAGGGATCAGTGACACTGACAGTTGTTCCTAGCTTGGATGTATGCATTAAACTGATCTTGTGCCACATTGCAACTTCACAGGGGGTTGAGTAAATACCAAATTACTATATACTATATTTCTATATTTCACCCTTTAGAATTCAACCCGGCCAAACCAACCCTGTATATATTGGCTCTCAATGTTCAACCCACTGTGACCCACCCCATGTATACCCTGCCATAAAATATGACAACATCGTTGCAAATAATACAGGAAAACATACTAACAGTGATACTTTAAGAGCCAATATTTAAGTGGTAGGTTTGAGCGAAAGGGTTACACGACTGTTTTTGTATAACCTGTCTTTCTGCTAAACATATTTATAAACGGATTTCTTTGTATTATCATTTCATGGTTAGCATATCTTTATATTCATGCAAAACCTTTTCATTGTTAAATGTTTAAGATTCAAACCACTTCCAAAATATTTTTCTTGCATCTTTTTAAGGTTGGACCCTTAACAGAAAGACCAGTTTTAGATATGACAGCCCAATCTTTTTGCTGGGAGAACACTACCATCGTCGACATGATGGTAAGTATAGTAGTGTTGATATTATTTGATTTTCTTCTTCTACTAAGATCTTATGAACATATGTTTGCATTCATGTAATACATATATTTATTATTACTTTTGTAATACATCTTAGTAATCTCTTATCTTTAGATCAGAAGAAAGTATACATCTGTCATATCTGATTTACATATATCTTTGTTACATCTGTAATCTATTACATTTAGTTACATCTAGCATAAAAACCTTTATGAAAAAATGCTTAATCTTTATTGAGATTTTATGCTCATTGATTAATAAATTTTGTTCTTGTTCAGATTGTTGGCAAATATAGTATTATGAGGGGGTGCTGAAAAGTTCTCAACTTGACCCACTTGACCAAATATGAGAATTTATTTTGGGAATCCCTTCTTGGTTTGGGCCAAGAAATTTTCATCTCCTCTTCATACTTATTTATTCACTGTAAAGATTATTTAATCCAACATTTGAAATAAAACAGTTGTTAAATATTCAAAGCTAAAAATATCATTATTACTACATTAAATTTTAATACGTTTTTTTCCTCGGAAATCCTCTGCTATTCCCTAATGCAGAGTAGAGAATGCCAGTGTTCTCAGAGCCAGGGCTCCCTACTTATGTATAATAATTTTAACTCAAGAGGAGGTTCTGCTGCCTGAATTTTTATGGTAGATAACACAGGGTCACTTCCAGTGATATTCCTGTATTTTTCTGTTTCTTGTTTTGTCTGTCTTTTTATTAACACTTTGAGCCCTGCATTCCTGAACAATTTTAACCCTTCTGCCTGAACTCCTGAGTTAAAATTCACAAATAATTGGTAGATATAAAAATAGTTACAAGTGTTTACCTCTGTTCAACCAGTAGCTGGGCATTGTCATATTTCTCTACCAATGTTCAACTGGTGGCTGGGCATTATGTCATTTTTCTCTACCACTGGTAAAGTGGTGATCAAGACTCAAAGGGTTAAGTGTGCTGGAGATAAACATATTTCTGGGTTGTCATTATCTACCTGATAGAGATTTGAACCTTAGAGTAATTTCTAAGGAGGCAATCCCATCAGAAAGTGTATAATATCGAGGTTACAATACTGCCATTTTGTAAATTGTGTCTGGATTGTGCAGTAGCTTCCAGTGGGGCCTCTTGATGTCATGATGAAGTGTATAGTGCTATACTTTCTGACATTTAATCCTAATAGTGATTTTTTTTTTTTTTTTTTTTTTTTTTTTTTCCTCACATACTACTTGTGACTGTTGCCAGTTTGCTATCTTGACTAGTTTGCTATGACCTTTACATATAAAATATGACCACTAAAACAGTAGGATCAAACCCACTTCTTCCAAACCAAAGGTTTGATATCTCCTACACTAATAATATAAAAATAATAATATAAGAAGTTGGACTTTATCTTTAAAATAAAACTCATATTCCTATCTGAAACTGCCAGTTTAGATAAAATTCCAGGGATAGTTCTTAACAACCTTAGTCCAGAATTATCTACAATCTTGGTAAAGTTGTTTAACAGCTGTCTGAAGGTGAAATGTTTCCAAAGTCTATGGAAAGTGTCAGCTGTCAGCCCTGTTTTCAAGAATGTGGGAGAGCACTCATCCCCATCACAATATCAATCCATTAGTATTGTCATCAGCAAACACCTTGAGTATAAAATCAACAAGAATGTTGTTGATCACCTCAACAGAAACAATGTATGTATTCATTTTGCTTCTATATGTTCACTGTTGATGCTTAACTGTCATTACACAGAGAATCAGTGAAGCACTCAATAATAAATTCATCACAAGAGTATCTCAAAGGTATTTGACAAGGTATGTTTCATTAAACATACACACCAGCAATGGCTCCTCTAGAAATTATCATGTCCTTCCTATCTGGTAGCTCCTTGAAGATCATCGTTCATGGCAGATCTAGGTAAATTGCTCAAAATCAATTGCTTGAAAAATAATTTCTCAAACTATCAATTGCTCAAAAGGCAGATTGCGTGAAGTAATTTCAAAGCTCGAAGCACCACATAAACTGTGCCGTCTCACGACATGTCAACAGAGCTGGATATAAAAGGAGCCACAACACTCAACTTTAGCAGTCCTGTTTTTTTTTTTTCTATATTTGTTTTCTATTTCTATTTCAGTAATTTTGGAGATCTTGAACCCTAGTGATGGACATAACTTTTGTTGAGAGTGAAAAAGGAAAGAAGTTGTATTTGGATGGATAGACCTGCTATATAAATGTACTCATTCTTCAATTTTAACTGTTCAGTTAACAACAATAAAGTTGTATTATTTTATCTTATAGTAAATATTTGAAACAATGTAGTTTTATTTTATTTTTTTTAACCATATGTTTCAAGCAAACTGCCTTTCGAGCAATTGATAGTTTGAGAAATTATTTTTTGAGCAATTGATTTTGAGCAATTTACTGTCGCAATTGATTTCGAGCAATTTACTGGATACCATTCATGGCCAGTCTTCTGAAGCTGATAAAATCAATGCAGGCATCCATCAAGTCTCTCTCATCAGTCCATCCCTTTTTCTGTCTCATATTAATATGATCTGCTCAGGAACATTCTCAGATCATAAGTAAATATCTATGCAGATGATATCATGGTTTATGAGTGCACAATCAAAAAATCTGGATGCCCTGCAGCTAATCTTGCCTCTGATCTATAACAGCTCAATGGATAGAAAAACTGGCTTGTAACATTAAGTACATTTAAAAACAAGTTATTAATGTTCAATCATCACCAAGCAAACCCTGAATTTTCTCCAGTCATGATGAACAGTTGTACTTTCAATGAGGCTCCTTGCTTTGCACATCTACTGTGATTCACTTTCTCCCTAGATCTCGAGTGGAACTTGTATATATGATCCATCACTAAAGATGCTGGAAAAATGGTCAGTTTCTTGTGCCACTCTAGAAAATATCTGACTCCTCCTGCTATACTTGCTTTACAAAAGTCAGATCAAACCAAAAATGGAATATTGCTGTCATATCTCTGTTGGAGCTACATAATTTTCAGTTTCCAGCCTTGACAGAGTCCAAAAGCATTATTTTCAACCCTTCAGCTCCTTTTCCACATGTCAAATGTGTCACTTATCACTACTCTATTGCTATTTCCATGGCAAATGTTCAGACAAGCTACATTCCTTAGTTCTACCAGTTCAGACTTTTACAGCTAGGATACACTATGCTATATACACAGGGTTGAATCATTGTTATTCCCTTCATATTCCATTGGTCAGAAGGAAGTTCAACTCAGACAGCTTTATCCCAAGTACTGTTACTCTTTGGAACAAACTCCTAAGTGGATGCTTCTCTCATTGATACAATCTTAACTTTTTCAAGTCTAAGGTCTCGTCCTGGGTATGACGTTAAACTGCATCCAACAGCAAGGCCTCTAATCAGGAGGTTTTGAGGAGCGTGGAACCACCTCTTAATTGCTGGTGTTCCCAGGTCCACCTTGACCCGGAGTGGTAGCACCTAATAGTATCCCAGCTATGGGCAAATAGTGAACTCCTAGATTTCCATGTCTTACTCACGTCCTGGGTATGACGGTAAACTACATCCGTATCCTGGGTACAGCGATAAACTGCATCCAACAGCAAGGTCTCAGATAATGTTTTCAGAAAAATAATGTTGCCAGCTCTAAGTTTTTTTGAAACAATAATGTTGCCAGCTCTAAGTTTTTTTGAAACAATAATGTTGCCAGCTCTAAGTTTTTTTGAAACAATAATGTTGCCAGCTCTAAGTTTTTTTGAAACAATAATGTTGCCAGCTCTAAGTTTTTTTGAAACAATAATGTTGCCAGCTCTAAGTTTTTTTGAAACAATAATGTTGCCAGCTCTAAGTTTTTTTGAAACAATAATGTTGCCAGCTCTAAGTTTTTTTGAAACAATAATGTTGCCAGCTCTAAGTTTTTTTGAAACAATAATGTTGCCAGCTCTAAGTTTTTTTGAAACAATAATGTTGCCAGCTCTAAGTTTTTTTGAAACAATAATGTTGCCAGCTCTAAGTTTTTTTGAAACAATAATGTTGCCAGCTCTAAGTTTTTTTGAAACAATAATGTTGCCAGCTCTAAGTTTTTTTGAAACAATAATGTTGCCAGCTCTAAGTTTTTTTGAAACAATAATGTTGCCAGCTATACGTTTTTTTTTTTTTTTAAACAATAATGTTGCCAGCTATATATTTTTTATTCCATACAAAATAGGCATTTAAAATTCATATAAACTGGATTTGGCATTAAATAACCCACAGTGGTTGATATGCCATAAAACTCAAACAAACAAGTCTAAGGTCAACTGTTATCTATCCTACATATCTTCATAATCTGCACTTAATGTGACATCCATGCAACAACTTCACTCAATAACTTTCTACCTTGAATTGCTGAACATTTAGTTAAAAAAAAAAAAAAAAAAAAAAAAAGTAAGAAAGAAATTATAAGTTTGAGTAAATTTTTTGTCAATGGACATATTGAGCACACTTTTTAAAGATCTTTTTTAATGTGTTTGATAATAATTTTATGGATCTATTGCGGATAAGGCGTGAAACATGAAATTGAGAAGTGTAACTGATTTTCGACTCATTCCATTTCTATTTCATTCTCTTTAAATACCTGATATATTTTTTTATTTTGGTCTTTTTTGTATTTTTTATTTTATTTTCATTTAAATTGGTTTAGCAAATTTTTAAATGACTTAAATATACTATTTTTTTTTTTTTTTTTTTAATTCACACTTTTTTTTGTATTCTGCTTCAAAAGGAAAGAACTGAAACAAAAGGTACAGTTAAAAAAATAGCATTTAGTTAGGAAATAGGCTATGAATAAGTGAACTAGTAGAATTTGCTTCAGGATGCTCTCAGAACTTATGAACCTCTATAATTCATTTGATCTTTTTCTATCTCTATAGTATCTGTAAATTTGTTGCATGCATTTGTAAAAAAAATAACTGGACTGTATATCCTTTAGTATGATTTCTCTTTTATTTGATTTGTTTTTTTGTTTTGTTTTTTTTTCTATTTTAATTTTCAGATGAGATGGATGGTAAAAACAAAGAAGATAGTCGAAACTGTGTGAATAACATGGAGTTGTTTAAGTTAGATTTTGCCAGTCGGTTGTGGTTCACTTATCGACGGGACTTTGAGCCTCTAAAGGGAACCAAATTAACCACTGACTGTGGTTGGGGCTGTATGATACGGTCTGGTCAAATGATGCTTGCCCAGGCTTTCATTACACATTTTTTTGGCAGGAGTAAGTTTAGATTTTACTTTGATTTTTGTCTTCTTTCATCTCTCTTCTTTTTTTTTTTTTTTTTTTTTTTTTTCTTTTGCATATATTGTATAAAATTTTGCATATTAGTATTATTTATTAAAACTGTAACAGCTTTGCACATAACAGATTCTTTTTAAAATAATATGGAAAATTCAAATCTTACTAATGTAGTAAATTGTATAGCAATAAATATATGTTGTAAGTCTTGTATAAAAAATTATCTAATTTACCATGATTGCAAAATATACACATATGGATCATATTGATAATTATATTTATTTTTTTTAAGAATTTGAAAGCCAAATTCTAAAGTCTGCTTTAAAATTATTCTTATTTTTAATGTCAAATTATAGTTTTCTAAAGATTCAAAATATTCCTGTTGTTTGTGTTATGGTTTATAAAAGTATTAAAGGGTTTTTCTTAACTGCTTGTAGTTATCATGTCAAGCGACATTCATTTTATTCCTATATGTTTTCAGATCAGATATATCTTATCAGATTTTCAAGCTCAATTTTTGTCATCTTGGCTACTATTTATTTTAGTGTTCAAGTGTAATCTAATTCCCGTGAATATCAGATTATGTATTTTTATATTTCATGCATTTTGATTCCTTATTATTATTTTTTTATGAGTGATCTCATTTCTTGTCTAAGGTAACTCCACTAAATAAGTCTGAATTATTTGGCAATTGTGCAGTGGTGGAATTCCAAATATCTTTATTTACATGTAATGTTTACATGATTGAGTTAACAACAGGAAACTAGATAGGTGATCTTAAAATTGCAAATAAATGTAATTCATTTTGTATTTTAATAGCATGATTTACATTCATTCATACAAATAGAAATGATTTGCAAAAATAAAACCATTTAATTTTGCCTTTCATTTTCTATGAACTATTTTCCAGTTTCATTTTTTTTAATTTCAGGTTGGAGAATCCAAAACCAAGATCGGGGTCTTAATGTCTATCGACAAATCATTAAATGGTTTGCGGACTACCAGCAGTGTCCATTCTCTGTCCACCAGCTTGTGGAGATTGGCAGTACATTAGGACGTAAGCCCGGAGAGTGGTATGGTCCAGCTACAGTGGCTACTATGCTTCGGTTAGTAGAACACAAGTTGTAATTTAGTGTAAGAAAAAAATTTTCTTGTTTGTTTCTATAAGTGGAACATTGGAAAATACATGCTAGAATTATCTTGAGACAGTGTTTGAAATTTTCATTTTGTATCAAAAATCTAAATGAAGTGTTTAAGTTTGTAGTAATAAATTGTAGTTTCACATATGGCAGTTCAAATCAGAACTTTATTGTTTCAGGAAATTAAATTTGAAAATATATATTCTTAATTAGAAAATACTTACATTTTGTGTGTGTGTGTGTATAGTTAAACTAGCTCCCCTATGTGCTTGTACTTCTATAAATTTTTCTAAGTTGTCCAAGGCAATATGAATTTTTATGGCTAGCAGGCATTTAGAGAGAAGTATGTCATTCATATTTTAAAATATCAAGGTGTGTAACTGAGAAAATTTACATGTTTAAATGCATTTTATAAATATGCTATCTATATATCTTTAAATTTAAGAAATATACATTTTATTAGAAATTTAAGCTCTGAAGAAATGTCTAGTTTATTGTGCAAATGTCAAAATTTCTTTTTCTAAGTGGAAGAGTACATAGCAAATATAGACTTTAAAGTTGTATTCTTAGTAGATTTATTACAAGTTCTAAGGATATTGAATTGAGCACATTCTATGCTCACTTCTATGTAAATATGTCATCAAAGCTGATTCTGTTCTTAGTACAATAATCTATTAATGTTAGTGTGCTTATTGTACTTTGTTGCTTTTTCATTATAAATACACTATTGACTACTTCTTTAAGTGTACTTTTTGAGAACTATACTGGTAAAGAAAAACTTTATACCCCAAATCAAGATATTTATAACCTTTAACTAACTTGATAGTTACACTGTGTATTTGTTTTGCTAGATGAATCTTGTTTGCTGTTGGTTAATGAGTCTAACAAGATGTTTTCCTATAATACTATAATATAGAGAATTACTTTCATACTTTATATTTTAACATTTCCATATTAACAAACTAAGCTATACGATTTTGTGTAACAATATTTAGCATGACTGAAACGGAAGAAATTGCATTAGTTTATACTATTGATTATTAGAGACCAAACAGAAGAAAATTATATTAGGTGATGTTCTATTCTGTTTCCAATATGAACAGAGAAAAAAAAAAGACAATATTTTTTTTAATGAGGTAAAATTATCACAAGAGTCATGGTATTCTCAAAGTAAAACAGTCATATCGGATGAGGTTGTGGGGGTCAATCAACTGTTGACGACAGCTATGCAACAGGACTGTTTAGTCAAGGAGAAAGCATTTTCCAGCTGTGGATTGTAAACCAAAAAAATGTGTCAACACAGAACAATGGATGCCCTCTGACCCCCAACAGAATGAGTTGGAAGTGAATTTTGTTAACAGGATTTAAACAGGCCAGGTGGTTTGGAGGTTCTAAATTTGAACAAAGCCAAAACGCATTTATAAAGTGTGTCATAAGGAAATTGCTTATTCGGTTATCTATGGCAGGTTCAAAGGTTATGCTAATTGGTGAAATATGAAAAAAAAATATATAAACTGAATTTTCCTGGGAAACTAATTTGGTATTTTGGAAATAAAGAAAGGGCCGAGAAAAGCAGTGACGTCATGAAGACAACACTATCCCATTGGCTGTGTCACGAGGGAAGAAAACAAAAAGAATGATGTCATAGCAATAATGCTATCGCATTGGCTGTGTCACGAGGGAAGAAGAAAGAAAGAAATGAAGCTGTAATTTCATTGGCCAACAAGGGTCTGAGATGAGGTTCGCATAGACACCCCAGTGACCGTCATCCCCATCCCAGTAAAGAATGGACAAGCATAAATACAGAGCCCCAAGGGAGTAGCGACCAGCGGAGTGCAGTTGCAGTTAGCCGAGGAGTGAGGCTTGAAGTACCAACACTGCCACCCGCCAACCTCCGCAACAGTCAGAGACAGTCTTCGTCAGTTTCTGTGAGGCTTTGGTGTGAAGAAAAACAAAGACACTTAGAATTGCCGCCAACCAAGAACTCCAACCGGAGTGAAGAAATAACGCCAACCAGAAAACTTGAAAATCACCCCTTAAGGAAATTAGTCGAGACTTCCATTCCGTGGTCAGCTTGTTAGGAACAAGGGTTGGGAAGAAGACAATTGGTGATTGTACTCCGAATTCTTCTGTATATAAAGACTTTCTTTTCTACAACTTATTCAGACGTTCTGTTTATATTTGGTGCCGTTTCATTTACCCAATTGTGCTTCCGCGTCCGGATTGGTTCGACTTGGCGGAGAGACACCTAGCGAAAACCCACGTGGCTTCTTTGAGATCAAATTCACGTGGGAGTTCACTGTGGGTGAAGTCGACTCAGAGACCAGCTTCTAGCTACCTGCCTCGTCGCTGTCAACGAAGAATTCGTTCCAGGACGAGTGACCTTCATGGTTTGATTCCCAGAAGGCCGATCCAGCGCTGTGGGGCGGTCACATTTGTAAATTTTGCTGCGATACCGTAGCTATTCTTAAACTTTATTTTCTAATTTATTTGTTAAAAATTCTCAATTAAGAACTTTGTTACCTGTTCTTTTATTTTCTTAATTGGACAGTATATGTTGTCAAGTTTGAACTTTATATCATGAATTTACAGCTATATTTCTGCTATTGCAGAATATATACTTTGTGTATATTGTGTATTGAACTTAGTTGAATCACTCTAAAGATAATGTAATGGTAATAGTAATATTAGCCATTTCATTATCAGGGAACATTCAGTATTCATTGACCGAGAAGCTTGTACTACTGTTGGTTTAAATTTATAAAATCTTTTTCTTAAAACAATTTTTCAGGAAAATAGGTTTCTCAAGTCCAAGAGGACTTGCTGGGGGTTCCTTCCTAATCTCTTTCTGTCAACATCTTGATTATATCATTATTTTTCTCTTTGAGTTACATGTGATATCCATTTTAGCTGTTGTTAGACCTCAATTGATGTGGTTTCTGTTATTTGGTACAGTTCTTTCTTTGTGATTCTGTAGCACCAGTTCACATGCTTAGAAGAATGGTCTTCACTAAGATTCCTAGTGCTCAAAACCACTTTTAACCCTTGATCTTAGAAAGTGGTTGTATACAGCTGGCAGTTTAGATATTTCTGAACAAGTTTGGTGCCATGTATGACATTCATATGAAAGTCTCGATCTGACAAGACTATTTACGACCATGACTTGATTTTTTTAGGTTAAGGTTTTGGTTTTTATAACAATATGTGGTATTGGTTGAAACTACCTCTAGCACAGCCGATTGTATGATCAATTTCCTTATCTTCTATGCTAAATTTGTTATAACTGATCTATACACAGAGGTATTTGAAGTGTTTAGTATTTCATCAATCCACATCCTGAATTTTTATGATGGATTAAGGGCCGGTGCCATCACTACTTTTGTTCCAATTCCAGATCTTAATTTCTGTTTTGGAAAGGTTTATTTTGAGTTCTATTTCTTGTAACACTTGGTAGAGGATGTTGGTTTTTGTGTTCAAGATCATTCTCATCCCATTATGAACAATTGTCATCAGTATACCCACCCCCCACTCACCATCAGTACATTGGCCTCAGGATGGAAAGCAGGATCATTGTCTTTTATTGGTAGATTTGCTTGGGATGTAGCATGGAATGCTTAAATGATCAGTGCCCATCTTTATACTTGTAAATGCACAGGGCATAATCTATGAAAAGATTAAATAGATCAGGTTTCCCATTTTTTCCTTCTTGTACTCCTGATAAGTTTTGAAATGTTTCCATACTGGGGTCCTTGCCAGACATGTAGACTGATAAAAATTAGATCAGTGGATTCGGAAATTGAAAGGTGATTTCTAATTGATGAGAAGAGGATATGGAGTTGTTTGATGACATATATGCCAGAACAAAAACCAGATTAGGTCATGGGGAATTGACTTTCATAGAACAATGTGTCTAATGTTCATTAATACTTTTACTATAATAGATCCAGTTGAGATACCTCTGTATGTGTGAAGGTCTTGACGATTACCTTTTTGCATCCATAGTTCATGATAAACCACACTTTTTGGAGATGCATTTCTGATTCCAGGTTTCTTTCATAAAATAGAGAAACTTGATGTTGAATTTGAGGAGTAAGTAAGCTATTTTCAAAAGTTCAGCTTCAATGCCAAGTGATGCTTTATTATTCCTTAATTTTTTAATAATTTTCTTAATTTACTCATCAGTAGGTTCATTATTGTTTATGTTTGGAGATGTATTTTGTAATCATTGGATGTATTTTGGTATATGTTCTATTTCTGTGGGCATCTTTAGTGTAGTCAGAGTTGAAATGTGATTCAAAATGTTTTTTTGAGACCAGGACACTTTTTCATTGATGGTTTTGATAGTATGATTTTATTGTGATTTTTTTTTTTTTTTTTTTTTTTTTTTTTTTTTTTTTTATACTTTTCCCCCACATTTTAACATATTGTCTATGCGGTTTGACTTAATTAATTTAATTTTCTGGAGATACTGGTTTCTCAATCTGGTCTTGAGAAATTCCTAATTGCTATTAATTTAATCATGAAATAGTTATCTTGTATTTAATTACATAAAATAGATTTCAGATATTTCAAATTCTTGAGATAGAAGAAACTAAAGAAACACTAAAATGCATAACATCTGATAACTTGGATTTTTCCATCAAATAATCAGAATTTTGACCCTTTGATTACTTCATATTTTGAGTTAATATTCATAATTTTCTTACTTACTCTTTTAGTCTGAAATTTATATCTTGTATCTATTCTTGTTTGTTTTTATGTAATAGTTTTTTGTATTGAATTATTTCTCTAATTTTCTATTTATCTATAATTCCACAGAGAAGCCATGGAAAGAAGTTATGAATATCAACCAGTCCTTCGAGAACTATGTGTGTATGTAGCTTCTGACTGCACAGGTAATTTTTTCTCAGTTCTTTTATGTATGTTAGCTTTTTTTCTGTTTAATACTTTTTCAGGGAATTAGATTATATTATATCAAATCAAATTATATTCTATCAAATGTATATTCTAGTTATTAGGCATGTTAATTGTTGACGTTCAGTGTGTTCCTACCACGTTTCGATAGACACCAGTAATTACACCGCTCACTCTAACGGTAGGTTTGAAGCTACCATCCAGCTTCCAGACAAAAATAAACAGAGTTGTAACTTAATACGAAACTCTATAACAGTGCATGTCACCACAGTCCCAGCTGCACCGTCAGCCAATGTCCCAGACCGTTTTTGACCAAAAACATGGCCAACACACCAATCATCATCGTTGGCCTCGTTCTCAGTCAGAGTCCTCAGCTCAACCAATCGGCATGCAGACCGCCACTAGACAAACCGTGCCAAGCAGCATAAAATAAACAAATGTCAGAGAATGTACTTTTCTTGGACCAAACTTTCAAGAGGAAAAGATATAGCTGAGAAACTGTCTAGCTTGGTTTTATGCACATATCCATCATAAAACAGCAGCCCGACAAGCAAAACATCTTGGACGCTTTGAATCCAGTAAGTGCGAATATTTATCGTCGCACTTCCTCCTGGTCTCCTGATCACACAAATAACAGTACAGGTGTGGTCTTTTGTTTCAGGTGCTTCTCCAAAGGGGCACTATTGTAACTTCTTCAGAGGAGCTTTCAGAAGAACTGTCAGAGCTATCAGGGCCACTTGGTGGGCCCTCATGTGAATCGCTAGCTACAGGCTCAATTAGCAATTCTCACTGTTGCTCACGGAGGGGGTTGCGTTGAGGACAGGGCGCAGATTCCTCACATGTTGTGGGAGTCCATCAACCAATATGGTGTGCTCACTGATGCCGGTGAGGCTATTGGGAGGCTTTACCCAGATGGCCTTTCCTATCTCGTTTGATCCACGCATTTCTCATCGATCGGGCAGGTACTCGCCATCGATCCCTTTGACCCATACCTGGTAGCTATATATTGTATTGGCAGGGACACTTAAAGCAGATACACTGTTCTTCGGTGTCGTGTTGTATCTGTATACAGCTTCCACGACTGTACACTGCTTTCTGGCAACGATCCTCTTTATACTTCGGTGCCACCTTTCTGCTATGCCACTACCACTTGGCACATGTTCACATCGCAGTCGAAGCTGGATCCCCCATTCGTTCAGGAAGCCCTGGCACTGTATGCTGCAGAAGGCAGTGTCATTATCAGTGAGGTTATCTTCCGGTGGTCCTTGTTCATAGAACACCGACTCCAATTGGCAGATTACACTTGACAAGTCCTGTCGTGACAACGGTTGCCAGACTGCGAATCTGGTGGGCCCGCAATCTATCAGCATGAGGAAATTCTGGCCGCCGTAATGGGTTATGTCCATACCCAGCCTGCCCCATGTGCATCTTACTCCCAGCTTTCCTTTTCACCATTTAACTGGTGCAGGGTCTATTGACTGGCATGTTCAGCATCCCTTGACCATAGCCCTCACAGCATTTGTAGATACTGACAGATTGGTCAACCGTATGAAATAGCATGTCCTTCTTACGATGGGGTGTCCACTACAATGATGTATCCTCATTATCTCATCCAGCTCCTCCACAGACGCAGTGCACATCGTTGGTACAGGCTCGACATCCTTTCGTAAACTTGAAATACACTTTAAAATACACGTTCAAGTTTGGATCTTTATTACAATTAAAATAAGTTAGCTGGCATCTATTTAAATCTAAAATGAAATATATTTAGAAAGCCCTAAATAATAGTTCAAATGGCTATGAACGTGGAAAGGGACAAAAATAAAAACATGATCTCATATTACAAACTGGTTTGAACTGTATTAAAAATTTACATGTTTCCTATGAAAATGTGTTATTTAAAAGAGAACACATTATTTTCAAAAATATCTTGCTGCTTTTTATGATATTTAAAACCTATTTATTTTTTGAAAATTTACATTGCAAAACCATAGTATTTCTGACAAAAATATTACAAATCTGCTGAATAATATTTTTGTAAAATTAATTCTGAATTATTAAATTTAATAATTAAACAAATAATTTCCTTTAAAATTTTTACATGATTTTTTTTTTAAATTTTAACCTTATATACATTGTTCATTTTGCCATATTTAAAACACTTGTGGTATGATCTACTTCCCTCATTAATAGATCTATCCTGAACACATAGTCAGGAGAACTCTGCTGCTATGCAGAGTTTATTAAAGCTCTGCTAGTTGACCTCTCTGCTGAGGCTATGACTATGAGTAGTCTCGTCTGGGGAGGTAGACAGCAACCTGACCTCATGTATGCAGGGTCTACGAGAAATTTTTACCTGAACGCAAAAAAAAAAAACTGGCCTTGTGCCACATCCCACCTTGTGGGGAGAACTTGGGTAAATACTGGGTTCATTAAAGCTTACTGTTGAGCAAATTCATATTTAATGAACTCTTATTGTTAACCATTTTGATAATGGCTAATTTAAGAGAAACTTACTATTGACCCCAATGCATGTCATCACTGGAGAATATCTTTTGTAAACCTCTTAAATACATACTGCAACAAAAGTTCTAATAAGCTGCACTATCTCACTAAATATGTCTCAGCACAAGTTTATGAGTATTTCACAGATGCATCTTCCTATGAAGAGACTTTAACAATACCAGATAGGATTCTACATAAAAAAGAATAATAAAATGGTCTCTAAACACTTATAGGTATCAACTGCCCTTGGATTCCATTGACAGATTTTATCAAGCCTTAATAAAACTAAATAAGGACTGTTCATTTCCTTCAGTATCAGTGGAACAATATCAAGCCAAATTAATATAAGATGCCTTCATAAACGGGCTATGCATATGTTTTTTTCTGTATGGGCAAGAGACACACAAGGTCATTATGACCCACTAGAAGAGACACATGCTATACATGCAGAAAACAGGGACATTGGGCTAAAGTTTGTAAAAGTGAAAAAAAAGAGTGATACAGAATCTTGTTCAGTAAAATTGGATACACTTGCTTGTTTATCAATTCTAGCAAACAGCTACTAAAAGCACTGATTGACATGGGGAGCACTGAAAACTTCCTTAACTCAAGCAATGCAAAAGTAAATTCATGGAAAACTTACCTGTGCCTAAACAAAGTAGCAATGGCTAGCTCATCTCTTTCTATAAAAATACTTGGATACTGTTCAGTTGATCTACAAGTAAAGGGTACTCTGTACCAAAGAGTAAGATGTCTACCAATGAAAGATATATGCTGTGACCTAATATTATGGCACAACTTTTTGTGCCAACATTCATTAGTAGAAATACACTTTGGAAGCTCTAAGCCACCCTTTAAAGACTGTGACCTAGCAGGTATGAGAATGCCGTACCATGCTCTTTTCAACAGTTTAACACTGGATTGTAAACTGGTAGCTACTAAATCTTGGCAACACATGGAGGAGGATAAATTATTTATCCAAACCAAAGTTACTTGTATGTTGAAGGAAGGTATCAAACCATGCCATTTGCCGTGAAGAGCCCAAGCCTTTGTAATTTCCTCTGAGAATAAAAAAAGCGAATGGTAATCAGCTATATCCAAACTATAAACTGGTTTACTTTGCTGCATACCAACTCTCTGCCAAGAATAGATGATATAATAGAGAAAACAGCCAAAAACAGCATATATAGTACTCTGAACCTTAAAAGTACCTACTATCAGGTAGCTATAAGGCCCATTGATAAACCCTATACAGTCTTTGAGGCCAGCAGCAAACTCTATCAGTTTTACAGAATACTGTGTAACTAGAAGGGTAGCTAGCTTTTAACAAGTGATAGGCCAGATAATATAAAAACAGAACCTGCAAGGCACATATGCTTACATCAATAATGTAACTATTTGCAGGAAAAATTGAGCAGAACATGACAGAAATCTTAAATTATTCATGGTGGCTGTTAAAAAGTACAAGCTTATACTTAACCAAGGCAAATGTTATTTTAGATAAAAAAACAATATAAAATTACTTGGGTATATAATAAGTAAAAATAGCATAAAACCTGATCCAAAATATCTGAATCCATTACTCAGCCTACTCGTCTCAAAAGATTTATCCATTTGCACACTATGCCCTTTTTCAGACAAAATTCACCCTCTAATAACAGTATGACAATTCCTGCTATCTCCCATAGCAGAGAAAGCATTTAATGAGTTAAAGAGTCATAGAAAAAGCAACTATTACTGCATCTGATCATACCCTACCTCTGGTAGTAGAGACAGATGCCTCACAATGTGCCATAGCTGTCTCTTTAAGTTAAATGGGGAGGCCCATAGCCTTTTTCTACAGAACCCTGTCTAAACCGGAATGTAGGCATTCTGCAATAGAGAAAGAATCCTATGCTATTGCTGAGAAAATGGAGACATTATTTGAGTGGGTGACATTTTAAACTAATTATACAACAAAAATCAGTCTCATTCATGTTTAACCAGAAAATGACAAGTAAAATTAAAAATGTGAGTGTTGTGCCACCCAGGTGTTACACGCATAGTTGATATGATGAAGACCAAAAACCTTCCCTACTCAGTAGAGGATGTGAAAGAAATTAACAGCTCATGTAAGACTTGTGTTGAAAATAAACCTAGGCTTTACTGTCCTAACACCAGCAAGGTCATAGAAGCTGTGCAACCATATGAAAGAATCATCAAAAACTTCTAACAAATATATGCTGACAATAATTGATGAATATTCAGTTTCCTTTTGGGATACCCTGCCTTGATGTATTCTCTGTAACAGTCATACAAGCACTTTACTCAGTTTTTGCGATCGTCGGGCTACTTGCATATATTTGTTCAGACAGAAGAACAATTTCTATAAGAGCAAAGAGTTACTGTAAATAGAACAACCCCATATAACCCTCAAGATAATGGCCAGTGAGAGTTATAATGGAATTATATGGAAAACTGTTCAACTAGCAGCTACTGATAAAGGGGTAGCTTTACAGAATTGGGAAGAGGCCCTATATGCAATTAGAATGCTGTTCTGCACAGCCACTAGCACAACTCCACATGAACAATTCCTTCCATTTCCTATAAGTTCAACTAAAGCATCCCTACCATCTTGGCTCTCGAAACTGGGAGTGATATTACTAAAAAGACGCATGTGACTGAATAAGAACGGACCACAAGTGGATCAAGTGGAGCTTCTAGATGGTAGCCCCTAGTATGCACATGCCTGTTACCTTGATGGACAGGAAGACACAGTCTCACTAAGAGACTTCAGCAGGGGATGAATCAGGACCTACAAAATTAAGTGAGTGTTGTCCTCAGGACACTTCAACTGACTTTGAAGAAACTGAATCATCTTCTCCTTTTGAAGATTACAAGGAACACTTGAATAGTAATGAATGGGTTTCACAGAAGAGAGCATGCCCACCTAGTGATATTTCAGAGGAAAAGCAGACTCGTAGAAGATTACAGAAACAAAGCAGGTTTAAATCCAGTTCTAGCAAGAAAGAATCTCATCATGCTCCTGGCAATCCACCATGGTCTCACAGACAGCAAAGGATGCCTGCTTGATTCAAGGACTTCTTCCTGCTGTAAGAATAAGGTAGAGAAGAATTTCCACTATTAATGGATCTGTCCTGAATACATATCAGAACTGATGCTATGCATAGTTCATTAAAGCTTACTGTTAAGGAAATTTGTATTATCTCAAACAATTCTACAACACTCATAAGTACTTTGCATTGAGGTATTGTTTGAATTTATAGTCAAAGACATTTGCAAAAATAATTTTATTTTGTCTCCACCTCTTTCTCTCCTTCATAATGTGGGTAATTATGAGTCTCTGCAGCTTTCCTTCTCTTTTCTGACTCTTCTTTGTCTTTTTCTCACTTGTTCCAGGATCCATTTGCTGAAAATTGTCAAGTAGGTTACTTGCTGATTTCTCTTGCTTCATTTCAATGTATTTTTTAAGTGTTAAATTCTCCTAGCCTTCCTTCCTCATTATGTACACCCAAAATTTCAATTATCACTTGCTAGTAACAGTTTCTTTGTAGTTCCTAATTCCATTAAAAATTGTGTTATATGCTCTATCCATGGTATTCTTAATATTTGTTGGTAAAATCACATTCTTGTTTCTTCAAGTCTTTTGTTCATCTCTAAGAATCTTGTCAACATTCTTTGGTAGAACCTCACCTTAGCTGCAAGTCTTTTTCTTCAATTGTGACAAAATTGTTAAACATTCACTGACACATATGAGATTATATATAATCTAGCATAGTACCCATAAAAATGATGGGATCATTCACTTATAGATTAGCACCTCTGCTCCAGATCTGATTCTCTGCTTCTACTTAGCACATAATTAAATAAACATTCTACTATAGCTGTTTAATAGGTATATGAATGGCTATCAATAGAAAACTACCACTTTAACTGACTCTTGTTCTTATTTTATGTGAATAGTGAAATATATGAGCAATAATCCACTATTTTCATGTCTTAATTTTAAAGCATAAATTATAATTTATTATTTTGGATCTCATAATTTTCAAGATTTTATTAATTTTTCTTATCTGATAAATTCTATTTTTAAAACAAAAGTTACAAGATTTGATGCAAATTCAAAAGGGAACATTTCATAAGGTATTTTTAATGCAATAGGATTGCAAGTCATATATTTTAAATTATAAAAAATACATTCGAAGAGCTGTCATACAGTAAAAATGCACCTGTTAATTGATTTTTAACTGTGACACAGCTACTTGCCTTTTCTTCCTTGGAAGTGTCTGTAAACCAGTAAAGAATTACTTGCTGGCATGACATGGATGAATGAAGTTTGCATTTCTCTCTCACTATTGGTGGGATCAAGAAGATAGCAATGTTTTTGTTTGTCCTTTAGGTTACTCTTCCAACATCTTGCCTTTTATGTTAACACTCTTAGAAAAAAATCCCACAAAATACTCATGCCATTTGTAAAGTTTGTCTGTACTATTCAATAGCTGATTGTTAACTACAGATAATATAAGCTATTGGATTTTTTTTCCATGTGAATTACATCACAATAGTTAGTGCTAAGAAAAATATCAGGTTGGTTAAAATTGATGACAATTAACTTTTTTAAAAAGAATAAAGAGAGATACTTTTCATTATCATGTACATTTCATTTTGCACACAGTCATGAGGGAAAGGTTGGTTGTCATTTGACTATATATGGTCCCTCCAATGACTAAGGAGTAGGTATGTGTCCTGCTTAAGTGAAAGACTGTTGAACCTTAGGTGAACTTAAGAAGACTTCAGTTAAATAGTAGTAGTTTAGAAAATTATGTAGAAATTTCTCTTGGATGTGTGAATATTAACTAAATAGATAATAGGTTGTTGAAAACATTGGTATGAAATTCTAAAGTAGACCAAGTCATCTAATCTAAAAAAGTGGTAAGGTATTTCATTGAATGAGGCACATATAGGTTATTACTATCCAAAATACAAATTAAAAATTAGTGAAACTTACCAGAACAAAGTTTGCAGAAATTGCTGTTACATCCAGATTGTCAGTGAAATAATCCTGTTAACAGTGATTTATGATATTACCTGGAGAGGATACAGGGAAGGAGATGAACTGAATCTAGGAAATGTTCATAAGTTTATTAAATTTACTGCCAAATATAATTCGTTTTTTGATAGTGCATTAGTCATTAGAGAAAAAGTGAATAATGTACAAAAGCTCCTTTTGCTTATTATATTCACTGTTAATACAGACGTGATTTGGTCTTAAGTAATACTGCAAAATTTGTCCCCAAACCTGCTGAATTTTTTAGTATTCTTGAAGAACTGAGTATTTTCACCTACAACTCTCTTATTCTTTCTTTCTTTTCATACAGTGAGAAATATTTTCTAATGAACAAATACAAGAATTGCAACATTTTAGTGACACACAATGGTGGTGTTGAGCCACTTCATGCAAAAGTGCTTTATTGTACATAGAATGCATAAAATTGTTGAAGAAGATTTCTACAGATGACCCAGTGCTTATAAAAACTTGCAAATATGCATAGTGACAATGACTACATGAAATGTGGAGTAGACTGCCTTCTTAAAGCTAGAATAATAAAGCCAAATAATTCATCATGGCGATCACAGGTATTTTTAAAGGATAAAACATCATATGGTAGTTGCTTATTAGCAAAAAATTAACAAGTACATAGAACTAGATGTCTTTCAAGTACCAAAAACGGATGAAATAGTTAATAAAATTGCATAATGCAAAGTTTATAGTACTACTGACTTCCAGTGTGTATATTATCAAATTCCTTTGTTTAAAGCATACCATACTTATACAGTGTTTGGAGATAATGGAAACCTTTATCAAATAAGTTGAATGCCTTCTGGTATGATGAATGGAATACCTTGTTTCCAGAGGAAGATGCATGAAGTTGATAAACAAACTGCCTATTTTGCATATCTAAATAATGCTACAATTTGTTGTAACAACATAGAAGAGCACAACAAAAATTTAATTCTTTTCCTTGAAGCTGCTAATTTAACTTTCGATAAAGACAAATGTGTCTTAAGTTTTATCACTAGACTTGTTCAGCTACCATATTTCATTGCTGAGTGTAGATCCTGATTGTCTCCACTCTGTTCTTGATTTGCTTGTTGTTACTTATGAAATATCTTTGCAGTGGGTTGGGAGTATGTTCATATATTATGCCAAATGGATACCCAAATTATCTAATTTTCTCTTAATTCTTTGAAAGAATTCTCACTTAAGCACTCTGAAATTCAATTGTTTGAAATAACTTAGAGCATCAGTCCAAGCTATTGATGAAAATATTCCTTATACAGAGGAAACTGATGCTTCAGATTTTGCAATTGCAGCAACTTTAAACCAAACTGGAAAGTCTGTTGCCTTTCATTCCTGTACATGCCAAGGAAGTGAATAGTTACATTCTTCTTTAGAAAAAGAAGCTCATGCTGTAGTGTAAACTATAAATCACTGAATATAGTTCTTATTCGGGTGGTATTTCACTCTTATTACTGACCAACATAGTGTTGCTTATATGGATGATAACAAAACTTCAAGGAAAATAAAATGACAAAATTTTACGCTAGAGAATCATGCTTGCTCCATACATTTATGACATCCATTACAGGCCTGGAAAAGACACATTCACATGAGTAATTTGTAACGTTTTAACTATACTCATTACATAGTACCTTGTGTCATCCTGGTATATCTTGATTGCATTATTTTGCCCATTCTCAGGACTTGCCATATTCATTAAAAAATATTAAATATGTGTGTAATAATTGTTATGAAAAAAAGGTCTTTCCTTGTAAATATACACTGGATAACTTTCATTTAATTTTTATTAATCCTTAAAATATCCAACTTGAAAAAATATTATCCTTTTAAGGTAATTTACAGTAAGTTAACATGAAATAAAATTTCAAAAATTAACTGGTAAGCTTTATTCTCCTTAATGCAGATTTTACAGACAGAATATCAATGTCTTTCATCCAAATGCAAATCCACAGGTGTGATTAGTTGAATTTGTTTAAAAAAAAACAAAAAAACAAAATACTGTATGTGTATTTATAACCAAAATTCTGCAACTTGATATCTAGATTTTTCAATTCAAGTTTATAATTTAGAGCATCATCTAAAATAAATTGATCCAACTGATCTTAAAAATAATCAGTGATTAATTTGCCTTTCATTATTTGATTCCTAATAAAGATTTTTGCACTTCAGAGTTTTTAATATTTTACATGCACAAAAATTGATCACATGAATTTCTATCAAGTTCTCCTTATCTCTAATTATATACAGATTCAGTGAGTAAACAACAGATTAGCTAGCATTAGGAATTGGACACTTACTTAATTAACTTTATCAAAACTTCAAGAATTCTTGATAGTGTTAGTAATCCCAATCACACTAATTTTGTATTTAAATTCACCAAAATTTAAATACTTCAAAAATGTTTTGGCAGAAGTTTTGGAAATCTTGTCAATGTTAGCATGTATTAATAGCATTTCATGATATTGAAGTTTAAGTTTGAAGATTAAAGGATGTTAGAAAGTAATGACAATACCTTTTTCATGAAAGTTTGTAATTGGAGGTAGTTATTGACATTTACATTTCTTTTAGCAAGTGATCAATTCTGTTTTGCTATTGTTATTGTGTATTTCTAATTGTTCAGATGATAAAATACTGTTACATACAAGTAACTAATGGTTTTTTATGGATAGTGACTGACGGTTTTGTTTATAATGTTGTGTCTATTATTCTAATTGCTTTTCTTTGTAATCAGTTTACTTACAAGAGGTTGCTGACCTGTGCATGTCTGGGAACAACAACACTCTAGTTAAAATGCCAAATGGCAGTGATGCTGAAGATGCTAGTGTTGATGCCAGTGTAGATATGCCAGAGAGTGGCACTGCTGGAAGTTGGAAGCGTGCTGTCATTGTACTGATTCCTGTGCGTCTAGGAGGGGAGTCACTTAATTCTGTCTACATTCCATGTCTACAGAATCTGCTTGCTGAGGAACATTGCATTGGGATCATTGGTGGCAAACCAAAACATTCCTTATATTTTGTTGGTTGGCAAGGTATGTTTTTCTTTATATTTTGAAATTCTTTGAGATAGCTTTTGAGATAGAGTATTAAGTTAAAATCATGAAACTAGTATAAGGAGGTGATGATAAATTATCAGCTTTAATAAGATTTTGATATGTGGATCAAGCAAAGAACTTTTTAGCACCTCCCTCACATTTCAGAAGTTATCAATAATTGATAATGATACTCGCATGTTTAAAAGTTGAAGATGTTTTGTAATGATATGAGGATATTAAAAAATGCTTTAAAATGTTATATATTTCAAATTAGTAGAGACTAATGTAAAGTTTATTTACTTTAAAGAAAAGTTCACATACATTTTCAATAAGGTGAATTTCTTTACTAACTTTTAGCTTTGTAAACTGAAGTGCCAAAAAATTAGAGCAGTACACTAAATGGTGTCACTCTCCCCCACTAGTAGAAATGAATTCAATTGGATAAGTATAGAAGTACTAATTGTGGCAGCCATGGGCCACTTACAAGATTTGATGCCAGAAAGATGGGGTACTTTATTTCTCTATATAAATGCCCTATATGTTTTTCAGGCCACAGTAATAAGGGTATACAAGAAATATGTAAATGCAAGACCTCAACAGCTTATAAAAACTGTGGGTGTACACTGTAATGTAAAACTGATAAGAATAGTAAGCACCCAATGAATATTGTATCAAATACCATCCCAATTCAATGCTGGTGCTGCTCAAGCCATCAGTCATTGCACTCTACAACATTCACTACATCATGATATCTGTTAATGTTATTGCTCTGAGCTATATTGGAAGCTCACTATTGGAAGACTGGCACCATTTCACCTGGTTAGATCACTGATATTTCCAACATTTTGGGGCAGGCAGTCAAAGTACTTTTATGAAAAATACCACACAAGTTTATGGATCTTATCTGTCATCAAGGTGTTATGCAAATCTGTGGTGCATTTTTTTAGAGTTTGCAAGAACCACTATTAAAATTGAAGTCCATCTTGACAACAATTTTATTGCAAATCATTTGTACTCATTTTATGTTTAACATGTTTTCCAATGGTGATGGTTTATTCAAGCAATATAACACAATCTCTCCACTAACATGCACAGGTAACATAAAACTGGTTCCAGAAACACTCAGCTAACTTCTATGTATTCCATAGTTATGCAGTCATCATATTTTAACCCAACCCAACTCAACATATATGGGACATGTTACAGACCCTATGAAATTCCATGCAGCTACATCCCATGGCCTTGTTTTTGTCATATAGGAAAATCCAATGTCACATGTAAATGAATATTTGGTGAAAAATCTCATTCATCAGTAATGTTTTAAACACCTCATAGAATATAAAGATCTTAAAGCAAACCTATACCAAACTGTTTTCCTGAATGCTTGATGATTTGGCTGTCTGAAAATGACATCATGATGAAATAATGGAAACTGACTGTGAAAAATACAATTATGTGCAACAAGTTTTTGATCAATTAAACTTCTGGACCTTTTTCAGGCAACGTTATAGGATCCAGACGGCTATTGTTTGCACATGGAATTATTCACTGGTAATTAATCTTTGATTTGGCTGTGGAAAATGTCACTTGGCAGTTAGCATTAAGAAATTATGCTCAATTTTCTGAGAAAAATCACCATTTTTTTATGAAAAAATATTTATTTTCACTTCAAAATAATATAATTCAAACTTCATCCATTTTTCTTTCATTTGATGTGAACATCATTGAATAAAAGGAACGGCTAAATGGCCCAGCGATGGAAAATATGAAAGATATGCGGTGAAAAAAAAACAATGTCGTCTGCTAAATGTTGTTGTCATGACCCAGGTCACAGGGTGTGCAAAACAAAACACTTCAAGCCATTGTTCAAACATAGGTTATATCAAGCCCTACTAATGCTGTCCCTTTTTTTTTTTTTTTTTTTTTTTTTTTTTTTCACTCTTTGCTTTTATCTGGGAGTGGTGGGTTTTATTACAACTTGTTCTTAATGTTTATTGCTGGCTGGCTGACCTTTGACCCAGAGATGTCGAAGTCAATTTGGTTTAATTTTCCTTATCGCAACTATTTTTCGGAAAAAAAAAAATAACTTTTGGTTTCTGGTGGTCAGGAATTGCTGATAAATCTTTTGCCTTTTTACTAAAGATTTCCGTGGCCAGGTGTCAATTTTTTTAACCCCTGGCAGTCATATAATTGAAAATTACCAATGGACTTTGTCACATTTTGACCCACTAGGAATGTTGATTTCCTTCAAAACTCTCAATTTTATGCCTGAAATAGTTTGATTATGATTTAGGCTTTCTAATTTTCCAAAAAATGGTTAATTTCCTATTAATGGGGAAAATTTTTGTTTAGAGCTAGAAAAAAATGGAAAATTTTCACTTTTTTTCACATTTTATCCCCTGAAAAATATTTTGAGTCATTTACACCAGCCAATTTTACTTTAAAATGAAAGAATATATCCTTTGCTTTCAGAAAATACCTAGTTTCATGGGGTTCAGATCAAAAGTTTTCTTGATATGTGTTTAGATAATGATAAAACAGTCATTTTTCAATATTTTACCCTTATAAAAGTATGAAAATCCATTTTTTGAGAGAAAATAAGCTGTGACAAAATGACTTTTGCCATTTTTGTGATGATTTTTACTTGGGATAGAAAATTTTTACCATAGCAATGAATTGACTTTATTTAAGTTCAGTGGGGCTATAGGAAACCTCAAACAGCTGTGATCCAATAAACACAAGTCACTTATGGAGAATGCTGAAACATGCCTGGGTAGATATCAGTACCTCATCATAGACTCCATACCAGGCAAAGGGAGAAGCTACATGATTAATTTTTTGGCACTTGTATTTTATCTATTTTATTTTACTCTAAATAGCTATATTAGTAGTGTTGTTTGAATGTCAAACTGGAAGTAAATAATTTAAAAAGTATCCTTTCCTAATAACAGGAGCAGATAATTCTCAATTCCTAACTGCAGGATTTACAGTTCACAGCATATTGCTGTTTACTTTCAGAGAGGCTGAAATGGAGGGAGTAAAATCTTTATTTGCAGCTTCTGGTATTAGGTTGGTGCAAAAATAATGACGTAATAATGTCCTTTTTTTTTTTTTTTTACATATTTTTTAACGTCAAAAAACGACATTATTACGTCATTATTTTTGCACCAACCTAATATTTTCATATAATTTCCTGTTCATTATTGAGCATATAAAACATTGCTTAACTTTAAGCAGAAATTGGTTTTGTTCTTTGACTAATGCTACAAACTTGTCAACAGTAATAACATTTGATTTAAACTTGAACCAATGAGGCATCTTATCTGTGAGTAAAACAATCATTGTTGGATAGTCAGCAGTTTAATTGTTTTGTTTTTTTTCTACTTAATATCCTTTAAATATGTCATGAGAATAAGGCAATATTCTACTGACCACAAAGGAAAATCTTTAAAAATATGTCATCATCTAATACAGTCACTCTCCAGTCTTGTCCTCTTTCATCTCATTTTTGATCTTTGTTAGAATTTATTTCTAGCTTGCATAAAATTTATTAATAAATTTGAATCAGGTGTTATAGATTTATATATTTACAGAATTCTATTTTTTTAATTTTAATTTTTTTGTTTTTTCTCTTATTTATTTTGGTTTTGATTGGAGGCTGTGAATTGCAGATTACGATAAATAACACCCCTAACACATAATATAAAAATATACCACAAAGCAAGTCATATACTGTACACTACTACATGTCTCCACTGATTTGGAAATAGCAGTTAAGTATAGTTAGTTTATAATACAAATGCTAGCAACTGATATTTCATGATGTTTTGTTAAATAATATGGACAAGTTTGAGCTATCAATTTTTTTTATTAAATCTTTCAAATTTCCAAATTAGTTGTTTTCTTTTATTGGTAAATTTACCAAAATTCATATTAATTTTATAAAACGTGAGAATGCCAGAATTAAAAATCAGTTGCATAATTACACAGAACAATCTTTGAAAATGAATGAAGTAACATTCAAAAGTACTAAAGGGAAGAAATAATATAAAATAAAAGTTAATTTTGATTTTGGCAAGTTTACTGATAAAACAACTTATTCAGAAATTTTAAACATTTAATAAAAAAAAAATTATAGACATATGTGCTTTCTGATAGGTTTCAAACCTGCATCCTTTTAGGCAGATGAAAACCCTTATTATATCTAATGTGCCTTAACCAACATAGAGCAGCCTTACCAATCAAGCAAAGCCTGAAACTTGCCTTTAACCAAAATCTCTCTTGTATTAAATTCCTTAAAATTTTAATATCTGCTCAGTTTTGTACCCAAATGTAAACAAAGTAATTTTCTAAGGTAATGGATTTTTATTTATCAATCCGACAGATTTTTATCCCTTTAAACACTATTTTTAGTAGATGCTCACATTTGAGTAGATGCTCCATCTATTTAATAAACAGCCTATTTATTTTCATCTACCATCCTGAATATTAAAGAAATCTCATTAAAGAAAAATATGCACTCTCCAGCTGGATTTGAACCTGCCTCCTGCCTGGTGTACAAAAACCATCATTAGATCTGACATTCCTTAACTGACTTTGCCATGTAGCAGCCTTACCGCTGCTTAGAAGGATGAAGGTCCAACTCCTGCTGGACGGTGAATATTTTTCTTTAATAACATTTCTCAAATATTCAGAACAAATATAAATATACTGTTTAATAAATAAATGGAGTGTCTACTCAAATATGAGTATCCATTAAAATAACATTTAAAGTGACAAAAATCTGTTTGATTGATAAATAAAAATAAAAAATTTCCTTAGAAAATTACTTTATTTACATTTGGGTACAAAACTGAGCAGTTATTAAAATTTTGATAAATTTCATATGAGAAAGATTTGGCTTAAAGGAACATTTCAGACTTTGATTGATTGGTAAGGCTGTTCTGTGGTCAAGTCAGTTAAGGCACATTGGAGATATATATATATATATATATATATATATATATATATATATATATATATATACACACACACACACATCAACAGCAGTGAAAGTTTAAGTATTGATTGTAAATTATATTTTTACTTCATGTTTTTTGCCTCACCTATAAGTTTTACATTTTCAGATAAGAAATTAATCTACCTCGACCCTCATTACTGTCAAGATAATGTTGATGTCATGTCAGGAGATTTCACTTTCTCAGTAAGTCAACTTCTTTATATGTAAATCTGTATATGTGTTATATTGTCTTTGTATAGTAAATTTAGTTGCATCTTTATAAACAAAACCTTTGGTAAAAATATACTATTACTGTTTTTGTTTTTTTGTTTTTTTAATTCTGGTAGAATTTGCTGTCATGTTATATGCTGTTAAGTGTACATTTTTTTAATTAAATCTCTTTTTCACATTTGACATATGAAATTTGTTAGGTCAAACATAATAGTAGTTTTAAATTTTTTTTTAACTCTGGATGAAGAAAACTATATTTTTCAGTTTCAAAATTTCTTAAAGTAAAAAATTTTAAAACTAAATTCTAATTACTGAGTAATGATGCAGTAATTTTGATCCTCACCAAAAGTTTAAGACCACTTGACAAAATTTAACATTTCTCTATTATTGCAAGATATTTCATCATTTTCTTTTAGTTAATGTAAACAAACTGCAATTATAAGTAATATTATGTCATTCTAAAGTTTGAAACACTGAGTTTTGATGAGTTTCAAAGCTGTGAAGTTATCCTAAAGAATGGCTTTCCATAAGTTTTTACAGGTTCAAATAAGGCAAAAAAATTGCCACTTTCTGACATTCAAAGAACCCCACTAGTAATATTACATGGAGAGGAGGACTCAGAGCATGAAATCTCAGTCCAAATCGGTTGTTGCATGACTGCAGTTAACAACGCTATTGTCAAATAGCAAGTTGATAGTTTTTATTCTGACTGAAATAAAAATGGATGATCATAGAAAAACATCTAGAGATGATCATATCATCAAATCCATTGTATCACATTCCTCAACAAACTCATGCAAATAAGTTCAAGCTATTCTGGTTCACAGAAATACAGATATAAGTTGTCATTGTTTCTTACAAATATTCTGCAAACCTGCATGAAAACCAAGATTGACCATGGAAATGAAAAAGAAGTACTTGGCATTCACCAAAAGTTATGAATATTGAACAGAAGGACATTTGATAAATGTTATGTTCTCTGATGAATCCCCACTGCATGAGTTTGTTGTGTATCAACATTGTCTTCCAGAAAAGAGAGATGATGAAAAATATATCTTATAAACTATGAAACACCCTCCCACCCAGATGAGTTTGGAACAGCTGGTTTATATTAGGTTGGTGCAAAAATAATGATGTAATAATGTCGTTTTTTGACGTTAAAAAATACGTCAAAAAACAACATTATTACGTCATTATTTTTGCACCAACCTAATACTTCCTGGCCACTGGAGTAACCATGAACAGACAAAAGAATCTGGAATTGTTGCAGGATAAACTAGTGATTCACATGCATGGTTGCAGCACATTTATGACCATAGAAAATTTGTGAGATTACATGAAGAATAAGGTAGACAAGGAACCAGCTAATGCCAAGACTCTTGTGGACACTATTAAGGATGTCTGAAGCACAAGGATTTCAGTAAAATATTTGTCAGTCTCATACCTAGTATGACATGTCATATTGAAATGGTTATCAAAGTGATAGGTGGCCATACAAAATATTAGTTTATATTGAAATTAAGAGAAAATAAATGGCTTTTAATAAATTTTGAGGCATTGAAGTGAGTATTGACTTTTATTTTTAGACTATTGAGATTTTTCATAATTTTTGTTAAAAGAAAGTTGGATAGTCAAAAACTTTTGGCCACAAAAACTGTAAACAAATTCTTGTTGTCAAAATATTGTATTGTCTCTTATTTTATGATGATACCAAGGTAGTGCTGAAAAATTCTCAACCCATCCCTTAAACCAAAATCTGTTTGGTCATTTGAAAAGATTTTGGGATGTGGTATGGGCTGAGAACATTTCAGCACCACATTATATTGTCATAAAATAAGAAACAACTAATTTTTTTTGAATTGGTTCTTGGCTAGACTTATAACTTTACCACATCCTCTTGTATTAAAGTTTTAGAGTTTATTTTCCTTTTAACTATTTCCTAAACACTTTTTTCTCTGTCTGAATTTCTGTGATGAGAACTTGTCATTATTTACATTATTGGACTGTTGTCCTCATCTTTGTTATCACCACCACCTTCATCAGTCCAGGTAACCTTCAAAAAATTTCAAAATTAACCCTTTATTTAATCTATGGGTATAGATTGTTTTCATTTTGCTGACCATGTCTAGGGATATCTTGTTTTGTGATTATTTAGTATTGCTCAGTTATTGCTTGCTATTAAGACTTTTCAATCTTTTTCTAACCTTACTTTTAGAGGATGGTTGGTTTAACACAGAAAAGCTATAATTAGGGATGAGACAATGAAATTAGGCATGGCTGATCATGTATGAAACCCCTGTGGAATGAAATAAAAATACTAAACAGAAGAACACTGAAGAGTCATATATCTGAAAGAATCGGTGCATATGCTAGGTTATGAGAAACTCGTTAGTAGGCCTAGCATAGAAATAATTATGATATAGGAGCCATTAATAGACATGATACCAAGGCTTCAGCAGCATCAGTATAAAACAGAAGCTGCTGTGAATGCAGTCAAGTGTGACAAGCAGCAACAGTAGTCTTGAATTCAAAGACACAAAAGAGACATTACATACTGAGAGAAAGGTACAAGCCTGACACCAAGGTATTGCCAATGGGGAGGGCTGCAATTCCAGTTGGTAAAACATTGTCCAGAGAAAACCCACTGGTGGAAGTCTATTTTCTTGCATTAAAATTAGTTTGCATCACAGTCATAGATTGGTTGCTGTGCTCAGCCTCCCACAAGCCCTGGGTAGAAGTAAAGTGAAAGAGGTATTATTGAGCAGCTATAGTGGTAATCAATACAACTGATTGGCTGCTATTTATTGATTAAAATGAATGTACATATGATAGTAAGTACTAAATGATCACCAGTAATGGAACACACAACACACTTACCCTTTGAGTAAATGATGCTAAGCAGTCAACCCACAACACCCTGATGTGACAATACTGAAGGTAATTTTTGTCCCAAATCATTCATATTGAAAATGTGTTTCCAGACTTGGTGCTGAATGCAAACATATCAAGCCACTTTACAGTTGTCACAAAATAAAATATTCTCACTTTTCTTGAAAAGTTCAGTTCTCCTTTGCAATTTTCCTTTCCTTTGACAACATTTTTTGTGTCAGTTATGTAGTTGACCAAAAAGCCTAATTCTTCCTTGTAATTTCAGTTTATTTAACAATCTTCTTCCAAACCACTTTCTAACACGATTTGCTATTGTTTGTGTTCATTGTCTCATGTACCTCCTCCAGCCTAATACGAGATCAAATCTATTTCTCCTCTCATAATAAAAAAATTCTCATTTTCTGTTGTGTCACTCCACCTGAATATAATATCAAATCTATTCCTTCTCTCATTATGAAAGGAATCCTCATTTTCTGTTGTGTATATAATCTGTCATCTCAATTACGCTCTCACAGACGATATGAATACTCAAATTTATCTCTTCTTGCCTTATGAAAAAACAAGATTCAATTTTCTTTTGACCAAGTTAGTTGTATCACATCTGAATCACCCCTCCACCTCCAGTAAATCCCTAAAACATATTGTGCAGTTTAAATTTTGAATGACTGGTAATTCTCCTTAGTGTGGGTTACTCCTGAGTGACAAAGGTTCTTCAGTAAGCCACTCATTTTTCTCATAGTTTTTGTTTTTAAATCACACTTGTTGAGACTAATGCAAAAACTTTGCACACTAAAGCTGTGTCTCCTTGGCGCTCTTTAATAGTCTTGCAGTTAATGGGGAGTGGGGGGGGCTCAGATGTAACTGGTGTTGACAAACATGCTTACATGGGATCCAAGGCCTTTCATGCATTTGTACTCAAGCATATTCATTACACTCTCTCATGACAACTTGGAGCTGGACTCTTTCATAGAGTGCTTCTCCAAATTGGTACTGGTTCATGTTCCTCCACCTCATCTCCATGTGATTTTTCATCCATGGGATCATCTGGCCTATCAATGCTCACAAAGAATTTCATCCTCAATTTCGGACATATAATCTTCACTACTAGTTGAAGATCATGAACTTAGGTAAGGATAAAGGTCTCTGACATGGTGGGGGAATTCCATCCACCAAGACTGATTGCAGACTAACAAGTCCTGTAATTCATTCCTTTCAGAAAGTTGTTGTACACTGGTTGTGTGGAGCCTTTACTCATACAGGATCTCTCACCTCATACATGTCATGACCCACATCAGACATAGTTGGTGACACTGAATCAATCCTTTTAAGCCAAACCACCTATCTGTAGACTTAATTTGCCAGCACAGTCCAGTTCAGCCAAGTTGATATATTGTGCATCATTTGTTGGCTGAAGCCAGCATGCATCCTCCAATGTTGCTCCATCTTTTTCCAGCACCACTCCTGTCACTAGGGAGCTTGCATTGACCCATACGTTGATTTCAAATACGTTTACACACACCAGTCACCCCAGGCAGGACCTTTCTGTTGCACTCTGTCTATGGTTTTCTTAACCATCTGTGTCGGCAACCCCCATCCATTTGTGACTGCATTTGCCAGCCACTTGATGAAACTGATTGCCACTGCAGGGTGTTTACACTCCCCTCAGACTTCCAGTCCAAGCATGCAAGCTCCACCCTTCAAACATTCTGGGTCTTTGCATGTCAATCAGCCAATGATGGGTCAATTTTGCCCTGACATGTTCTGCAGATATGATGCTCTCATTGACATACACATTGTCTATGTACACCAATGTTGCTCTCCCAACTGACTCTTGTGACCACACAGTGTCAATAATGGACTTAATGACTAGAGCTGCCTTGTTGTGGCCAAACTCCATTGAATTAGGTAAAACCGCTTCCTCTTGATCATCATGATTTGATATGGCACAGTGACTCGTGTATGTGTACTTGAAGACAGACCTTTTGCAGGTTAAGTATGGCTACATTTAACCCTTGTTGGTGCCATTCTCACAGTTCAGCCAAACAAACATTTGCATTTGAGCTTGTGATAGTCCATTACTGTTGTGCTGCACAATGACCATTAATGGCACTAAGCCTTTGGGTGGCCCTAGTTTCTTTTCAACCATTGGTGATCCATATCTGGAGTTCTTGTTCATAGGCATCCCTAATGTCCTTTGAAACAGTATTCCAAAACCCTGTTGCGTAACTGAATTGGCACCACATCTACTGTCCACTTCCATTTTGCAGTCCAGATCCTTTGCTGGTGGTTGAATTTCACAGAAAAGTCAGATTGGTCAACATGGATCACCTCACATGTTGGTGTCATGCACCACAAGGACTTCAACCTTGGGTGTGCAGATATTAACGGTCCTGATACCACAGCATGCCTGCATTCTGTCACCAATCATCTGCACATCTATGTGCTTTCTGGTCTACAACCAGCATCGCTCTTCACTAATGATCGACCAAGAGTAGCCAGTCAATGAGACCGGCACTGATGTCTGTCCTCTTGATCTGTTTCTCAGTATGGCTCAGATTGTCAAAGCAATAGCACCGTCTGGCATCACTTGTTCATCGACTCAAGCATTATCTAGCCAAGTGATTAGCACCACCACATCTGTGGCAGATGATATCGCACAGCATGTCATTGACAGAAGTCAAGTCTGTATCCAGTTGCTCAGGCTTTGCGGCTACCATAATCAATTCTGCCGCCAGTGTGTCATCCTTCAGTATGGCTCTAGCCCGGTTTAATAGCTGGTTGATATCCAGTGTATCCATTCAAGAGGAAGTGTGAAGCAACTTCCTGATGTGCTCAGGCAACCCTGCTACAAATGCACACTCAAGTCCACAGTCAGACACCCCTCCATAAAAGATTTGATAGTCTGTGAAGATCTGCTAAGTAGACATCCACAGATTCATTTGCATTCAAGCTCCTAGCTATGAACAGGTTGTATACTATGAATGGATCTGTGGCAAAGGCAACGTACAGGGCATCCCTGATAAGGTCTACATATTTTCTTTCTTGCTGAGTTGTTGGAACACAGCAAACATGCCTCCTGTGGCGGAGTGATAGCAATGTTCTTCATGCCACACAGATCACAGACTAGATCAGCCTTTTCAAACCATTCAACAATAGTGCGACCATGGTCTGAACCATCAAATTCAGAGATTAGCTTCAAGTCAAACTTACCATCAACCATGAGTGCTGAAATAGCTTGTAGTTTAAATTCAAGTGACTGACAAATCTCCTTAGTGGGGGGGGGGGTTACTCCTGAGTGACAAAAGGTGCTCCAGGCAAGCCACTTCTTTTTCTTGTAGTTTTTTTTTTTTTTTTCAAATCACAATTGGTGAGACTAATGCAAAAACTTCTCACACCAAGGCATGACAACGTAACTCTCAGCATCTCCTCAGCATTTTTTACTAGTCTTGCACCTAATAGGAAAAAAAAAACAAAAACAGATGTAACTGATGTTGGCAAACATGTCCACATGCAATCTGAGGCATCTCCACATCTATACTCATACACATTTGCTACATAGATGTAATCATTTTACATTTCTATAATATTTTTATCAAAACTGTTTTTTAAATGTATCTAAAAACTGGATACTTATTTCTGCTTTCATTAATATGAGTCACACATTTATTTCTCCTAAAAAAAAAAAAACTGCGACATTGTTGAAAAGATCATTTGTACTCTCTAACTTCTTATAATTTTTTTTGTAGCTGATTTGAGCATGTTCTGTATTCTATTCATTTTTTGGTTCATTATTGGAAAAATACACATAAAATAAATTTTTTATAAATAAGATTTTCAGATAGCTTTTTTATTGTTTATTTATATATGTCTTATAATTAGTTTGTTTTTGTTTCAGTCATTCCATTGCATAACTCCAAGGAAATTGCCATTTGAAGATATGGACCCAAGCTGTACAATAGGATTTTATTGTAGGAATCAAGAAGAATTTGAGAAGTTTGTAAATCAAACAAGAGATGTAAGTAAATCCTTTTCTTGCATTGATTTAATATTATTGCTTTTGGAAAAAGGATATGTCAATAAAATATACAAAAGGAATGTCTTGTGTAGAATTTTGGGACCAGTTGATGTTGACAAACTTAATTTAAGATTTTATTTTATTTATTTGTTAGTATTATTATTATTACGTAGTAGTAGATGATGATGATGTATGGTGATATGTTTTTTATTGTTGATTTATTTAACGTTTTTAATGATTCTTGAATCTGCTCTATATTGAAATAGTGTGTATTTGGTGTAATGTTACATGTGTATATAAGCAATCACACAAGATATAAAATTTTTACTTTTCTATTAAACCACAAAATGTTAAGTATGATTAATTCTACTTAGTGTCATTTGATCATCTTTTCAAAAAACATCAATATTGCATTTCTTACTTGCTTTGTGAAAAGTGTTTTAGATTTTGAGATTTGATATACAAACACATACTTTTTTTTTCTTTCCTTCACTTATAGAAATACAGGAAAGTTTCATATTGGACATAGTCAACTGAATGAAGTTAATGCCAAAAAGTTAACATTGACGAAACTGAAATTCTTAATTAAAAAATGTTTGATAAAACTAAAAATGATTGATAAGTTGTTAATTGCTTCAGTTATGTACTTTTAATCTTACTCCAGTATTTATTTGGCATTTTCTAAATATAAAACACTTGCATCTTACTCATTTAAGACATCAAGTGTTGAGAAATGAAAATTCAAACATTTTCTGACTTCACTTTTACCATTGTCTTTTATTTGCCTTTAAAAGAAAGCATGATTATGACAAAGCAAATAAATGTTATCTTATATTTTCTGAAAATGTTCAAAATAATAAGCACTTTTATGAATAGCTGTGAATAAAAAGAAGAAAAAGCAGGAAGGAAAGAAAAGAATAAGCAAAACAAAGTCATTTTAATTGGAATTTTTGACATGAGGAATTATTTCTGTTTGGACCAGCAAGAGACACATGGCCTAGTGGATTGCTTAAAGCATAACTGGTTTCCTGACACTCATGAGTTCAATCCCTGGATTAAGTATTGTGGAAAAGGTGTATTCTCTGGTTCAGTGGAAGAAATGGACAACATACATGTGAATAGACCAGAAAGAATCAACTGATATGAGATATACCCAAAGCATTTAAAGCAGAATGAGAACAATTTATCTCCATGGAAGATTCCAAGAAGTTTATCAAGTATAACACACATGAACAAGGCTAGAAGGTACAATAGCCAAAATATTGTGGGTATAACAATCAAGATGAGCTTGCTGATCTGAATAGAAAGACATCTAATAAGAGTTAAAAAATCTGCCCACTTGATGAAGGTCAGAATATCACTTGGTCAAATTTATGTTGATAACTCATAACTTCATATTGCCTTGTGTGATTTGGAGAGTCAGTCTTATTTTTTCTCCAATAATAAATCTTTTATTTTGTAAACCCAATTCTTTTCCAATTGTGAACATATTTAATCAAATTCATAAGAGCTGAGCCTTTCTCTGTTAGCAGAAGAAATAGTAGTGAAATAACACTTGCTCTTCCTACATATATAATTTGGTGTGCTTGAAAAGAAAGTATGTACAATGTACACACAGACTTTAGAAGTAGCTATATTAATTGTTATACAGATTCCTAGTGCAAGAAATGTGTTTTAAAGACAAAGAAGCTAGTACAAACAAAAATGTTCTAATTCATATAATTACTATTAAGTTTACATTTAGTGCTGCTTAGAAGTCACACTTATTAATGTTTTTGGTTGGAGAATATAGAAAAAAAGAACGCAAAGAAGTCACTTCAAATTCAAGTATCAAATATTTGTTATAATAATTTTAGGATGTGCAGTTTCATGTGTGCATTTTTTAACATTTACATAAAATGTATTAATTTATGGAAAAAAGTGATTTAATATTTCAAATTTCAAGATAAGTCAGGGTAAATGTTTAAATGTATGAGGATAAGAAATTTCAAAAGTTGTGTAAAACATCTATTTTAATGACAGAAAAATGATTAAGATTCTTTATACAGTACTTTTTCACTTTGTACCATTTTAATTTTATGCATTAGCATCTCCTTTGTTTTTAATATTGTCTTTTAAAATATGAGAATCATCTATTGAAAGAATAGGATGAATAGTTCAACTGAAGAAGTATATGCATGTATGTGTGTGTATGTATATATATATATATATATATATATATGATCATAAGTTTAAATAATATTGTTTATAATGTACTTGACTCTTCTGTTGATTGAATTCATTACTTATAGAATTTCTACTGTTTACATTATTCTGTTTCAGTTTTTAATAATTCTATGGGTTTATTTTTTAATGTTTTGTTAAGTTGGAAATTTGGTGTTTTATTTTTTTCTATAAAATTGTCAGGTATTTAGGTTTCCATGAGAAAGAGATAAACCTACTTGTACAGCTTGTTGAAAACTGTTTCAATTAATTTGTCAGTTGGCTAATCCTACAAAGGTGTTTTTTTTTTTTTTTTTTTTTTTTTTTTTATCTCTATAGCAGATCACCTTGGATCTTTTCAAGAATTTTAATTGTTACTGCCGGAAGAAAGTAAGAGATTTTCTCGACAGTTTTTGAAATTTCTTTACCCTTGCCTAATATATTTGCCCATTCTGAAAAGCACTTGCTTAGCCTATTTTTACACATGTTGCTTTTGATACCTTCACCTGGCATCCCTCATTTGAGCTTTTTCTTTATTTCACTTTCTTAGGTTATTGAATACAATGGACAATATCCTTTTTTTTATATTCTTGTAATTCCTTCCTATTTATCATACAATACATTCCACTACAAACATTTATTCACTTCAATAGATGATATAAATTAATTTTGTAAAATTGGATTATTTAATTATACTTAATTTATTTTTCAAATTGTGTCAGTAAAAAATAGAATATATTTTTCAAATTTTAAGTTTGGTCATAAAAAATAATTGTTTTGCCCAAATCAAAATTGATCAAGCTTAATTATCTGAAAGGTTTATTTTGTCTTCCCCATTCAAATTAAATTTTTATTGCCATATTCTCTAACTGCTAACTGGGTTCTATTAACATATTTTTTAAATAATTGAAATCCTTTCTGTATTCCTGCATGTATTTACTGCTAACATTAAATGATAAAGTTACTGGGTCATTTTTCATAAAATTATCTTTCTTTGAAATGATATGCATTTTTATGCTTAAAACAAAGGTTTCTGTTAGTTCAAAAGAACTTTATATTTAGATGAATATGCCTCCTTTTATCTCATTAAAGAAAAAATATCTCATCTTGTATACTTCAACAGCATCAAAAGAAAAAAAATGTAGAGTAGACTTTGTTCAAGATTTGTAAAATCAAGTTTATTTCTCATAACCTTTATTAAATGTATCAGCCATTTCCTATTTTCCTCTTTAATTTAAAAAAAAAAAAGGGAGCTGTGATATAATTAACAAAATATTTGTAAAATTATACTAAATAAGAAGTATTTTCATGACTTGTTCTTCCTGGCACACAACAATCCACAACAAGTGACTGCTTTTTAGCTTAAAACTCTTCATGGTATTGCAAATTTTTGATTTTTTTATTGTTTGAGTTCATAATCTGATTTTCCTCATTATAGTCAATAGATGATCTGCCATTTAATCTTGGGTAAAATACATCTTTAGATTTCCAAATGCACACACATGCACATATTCATTCCACCCAACAGCTTTGAGTTTTATCTCTTGAAATTAGACCATAGTCTTATTTTCATCATAGTTATTTCCAGAACTTGGATTCTTCTTGTTTCACATGAAGAGGCTCAGAAATTATGAAGGTTTAGAAGTAAATTAATCAACATAATGAAAAGAAGAGCAATTTAAGGAAGAGTTTCCTGATTACTGACCACCTATTATAATGTTTTTTTTATATATTTTATGTCCTAAAAATGAACTAACATTTTTGAAATTTTAATATTTTTCCTTGTTTCTTTCAGTTAGCTACCAATCCTAAACAGAAAGGCCTCTACCCAGCATTTGCATTTGTGGATGGTCGTAGCTGTGATTTACAAATGGACAAGTTGGAATTAAATAAAGAACGGTACCTACGTATCCGTTATGTTGACCAAGATGGTAAACAAAAGTTGCCTGTGAATGAAAATGATGACTTTGTTGTATTATGATAGAATGAAATTATGATACAGTCAGTTCTCCATTTTGTATTTACTGAAGCCAAATAACAGTCACTATTTACAGCATTAATGTCATCATCACTACCAATGTGATCATTGTTTATGGTAATTTAGGGATGAGAAGTTTTAAATTATATTAGAAAGCAGGTTTATTCAGACCATACACTCATCTTTGTATCATAAATCTCACAATTCTTTAATCAGTTTATTCAACACCAACTTCAGGTGATTTGCAGCAGTGTTACTAGAAATAGAGCACAAATAATGTGGCAGGTAATTTGGTATTTGGTATTTTCTGTACTTCAGTTACCTGATCCATCCAAAGAAACAAGTATTAATATATGTTCTTGGAAATCATTTGTTGATGATAAAATGTGGAGTAATGAGAGACAAAAAAAAAAAAAAAAGTTATATTTTTGGTTGTTGCATAGCAAGATAATATATAACAGTTGTTGCTTCTTAATATGGGTTAGATTTTCAAGTAGGAGCTGAAAAGAGTTTGGGCATTGATTGCTTGAGCAACCATAAAATTTGTCATTCTAAAGTCAAACATAATTCAAGAATTTACAAGTGTGAGTAATTGAGAGGAAATGCTATATACTTACATTAGCAAAGCAAAAGGGAAGTACCTGTAATAATATCAATCTGATTTCTTTTGGAATAACCATGGTTGTAATCATTCTATCGCTATTTTAAAATGATGCCACATCACAACGCCAAGTGTTTCTGTCTGCACTTACATTTTCATTATAGAAGTTTATTTATTTCCATTCTCTCATTTTTTTTAGCCCACTGATTTTTTTTTGATTTTTTTTAACTGGTTAATTTAGACCCCAATTTAGATATTAAACATTTCTTTCACACTTAACTATTTTCTATTATGGTTAGTATCAAGATAATATATCTGAAAACTATTCTGGCATCTTGATCTGTTGTCATGTTGGATCAAATATCTGTTTCTTTTCTTTATTACTGTTATTTCTTGCATTAAAACTATTTGTCAGACAAGAGTGGTTGTATTTAAATTAACATAAAAATGAAAACAGTTATGTTCAAAGATTAGCTGAATAAAAGAGCAGAAGCAATTTTATGCACAAATAAAATTGATAAACATCAGATAATCAGCTAAAATGAAAAATAATGTTAGCCCAAAGATAGTAGACATTTAGGCAAACATTTTACCTGTACTAGATTTGATCAGTATGAGGAGACTGTCACATATCTATTTTACATTAATTCTAGAGTTTCTTTTATCTTTGGTTAATTTTGCACCTGCAGTAGAAATTGAAACTTTTTCTTTGGCAATCACTTTGGCAATATATTTGTTGGTTTTTGAGAGTGGTTTACCACTCTCTAAAACCAACAAATATATTTCTACTTCACAAATAAAAGTAGAATAACCATTTTATTTTAATATTTCATGCCTGTTTGTTATTTTTTATTTTTTAACAGCAAAATTTTCCCTTGTTCTGTGATTGGTTCCTTTCTCATGTTTTTGTTTTATATTATTCTTGACAATTGTAGCCATTAATCAAGTTTCTTTTTCTAATCTTTTTCATTGTAAAAAAAAATTACTAACAGAAAATATTACAATCTTCTTAATCTTACAGAAGATGAGTGTCTTATTCTGAATAAACAGACTTTCTAAAATTATTTACCTTTATTTCCATTATTCTAGTGAGCATCCACCACAATTGCCTTTCCAGTTTCCTTGCAAACAAGATGCTCTTCCACCTGTCCTTCTGAAGGCAGTGTTTTCCTTTTTCTTTTTTTGATATTATTAAAAATATTTTTGGCCTTTTTTACTACTTTTGTGTAACAGTGAAGGAGTGAGATTGAAGTTGACAAAAGAACAAAAATATCATTTTCTGGTAATGAAATATTTAAGAATTTTTTTTTTTTTTTTTTTTTTTTGGCAATATGCATCAAACAAGACTGTCTTTTCCTCTTGCATCTTCAGATAGAAGGATGCAGTCTTGTTGCATCCTTCTATGAGCTAAACATAAAAAACTGTTTATTTTTAGCAATGTTATTGTTTTTTAGTCCCTATTGATCAACTGGATAACAGACATGAAATGATTGCTTCTGATTACACTTGAACCCTCTTCCATATTTTATTTGCTTCATTACTATTTTTGAACAGATGTTAACATGACTACATAGTAAATGGCCTCTATCTTTCGTGCTCTCTCTTATATATATATATATTGAATTTTTTTTTTCTTCTTATTACTATAAACTGTTGTCATTAATTTCCCTGTTTAAGAAAATAAAAAAATGGATAGCAACTCAAATATGTTTGCTCATTAAAAATAACATTATATACTAATAATATACATTTTTTTTCCTCTGCATTTGTTACAACTTTGAGTTTCATGCAGGTATCATTTGTTAAGCACAGATTGAAAAATCAAGAGTTGTAGAAAATGATGAAAAACAAAACATTTATTATTAGTATAAATTTTAGTTTTTATTTTATATCAAGTACTGTATTATTACCACTAGCACTGTGTACTATATATAATATATATATATATATATAAAGTTGGTGCAAAAATGTCATTTTTTGACATTAAAAAATACGTCAAAAACGACATTATTTTTGCAGCAACCTGATATATATAGTAGCGTGATATACAAATGCATACATTCAGTTCTATGATATAAAGATATTGGGTTTTTGCTAGATATATTGCTTTGCGTAAATACCTCACAGTTTAGTCAGTATGTAACTGTAAAATCTGTAATGGAATTTAAAATATTTTTCATGTACAAATCTTGGCTAAGAAATAAATTTGAGGGCACAAACACAATACATAACTTATACAAATTAATTTATATTTTTTAAGCACATTTAGCTTAGAGAGAACAAACCTTCCTAAATAGTTTTTGTAGAAATGTATCACCTGTATAAAATGATCTAAATTGCTAGAAGTTTTTACTGAAATGGGAAATTCATAAATCTGAAAAGTTAGTGAATTTAGTGAAGACTTCAACATGGTCTATGGGCTTTGAGAAATCAAGTAAATAGATATGAGCTGAATGTCCCTGCAAGCAATAGTGTGCAACAATGGAGTGGGGATGTTATCTTGCTGCTGGGAAACACAGAAAGCATCTCAACAGTGGTCTTTGTGAACATATCCCACAATGCTGCCAACACCTACCTGTTGACAGGTTAAATCCATACACTCATGCAATATTTTCCATCCATAAACTCAACCATCTGCTGGAAATAACTAGAACCATGACTTGTTTGATGAGATAAGGTGCTAGTTTCCCATAGGCCAATGGTGACAACCAATACTAGTGTCAATAATGTTACCATTGTTATTCAATAGCTACAATACCTCATAGAATGCTATGTACATTGTACAGTACATAAACGGAGTTCCATTCTTGTATCACTTGTTGATACCCAGTTTTCATGTACTGCTAATGTTTGTCTAGAATTTTACATATTCTTGATATATCTTTATTACTGTTGTCTAAAAACAAAAATAGGACAGGTGCCACTTCAGATAGTGCCCTATCTTTCTGATACAAAGTCATTTTGTGGTCCAATGGCGTTAAATCATTTCTCTCATGTCTCCCAAAGCTACACTATTCCTTTACCTTTGCATGTAAAGCCCTGTAAGTATGTACTTAGCCTAGACACAAAGCCACTCCTAATTTAAAAGTGAATATAAACCACAAGTAGCAAGCACTTATTATTAATGCAGCAAATTCAGTATTGATTGTCTGCTCATAGGAAACAACCCTATATATCTAAAAGTTACTTTTCTATACCATCATTACAATTGACAAAGTTATTTCCAGAACTAAAGATGGTCCATTAGTAATAATGAGTCAAGAAAAATCACTCTAATATCAAGATGAGCTTCCTTTGTAGTTATCAGTTCTATATATTTTTACTCATTCAGTCAGGTTTAGATGACGCAAACAAGTTTATCTTTTAACATGTAAACTTTTGCATTGAATGGAGACTATTCATTAAAATGATTTACTTTGTTATGGTTGAATTCCTCTACCATATTGTCAGGAGTTTTTTTATATATGTGAAAGATTCTAATATTCTTTGATAGCTTGACTTTTCCTCCTCATTGAGTATAAATAAAAAAAAGAACAAATTGTGCTTCTACAACAGAGAAGTAGACATTTTTTTGTATAAGTTTAGTTCAGTTTCTTCCTGTTTCTTACACTACCATTCTCAATTATGTCATTCCGAGACAATCAAGAAGAAATTAAACAAATATAGATAAATCATATATGTGTTTATTGGCTTTGCAGTGAGAAACAGAATGAGAAAAATGTGTCTGTACTTATGTCACTTGAATACCATATATTTTCCAATTACAAACTGAAGTGGTCTTGTCTTCAGTCAAGTTAATGTCAATTCACCTGTATAATAGACTTTGTAGTCTTTGTGAAAACTAAATAAAAAATAAAGTTTAATGTATAGTTTGGTTTTAAGAAAAATGACTGCAGCAACTAGTAAAATCTGTAAGTCAAGAATGTGTTTAACTTAAATGTATTTTTTTTCTATTTTGAATATTAGCATCATCTCTCACAGACACACATACATTGGCTTTGTGTAGATTGGTTGTGTTGGGCTGTCACACTTATGCTTTTGCATATATGTGTGTAAACTAAAATGTAAAAAAAATTCAGACAAAAGTACACTTAATAGTGTTACCCTTCCTCACTTGTAAAAAGGGGCAGTTATGTGTGGCTCCAACTCCATTAAAAAAAAGAGCAGCTCTTTTTCAGTGCTCCATACTTAAAAATGTACCTTCTTTCATAAACATTGGACATTTATCAGTTTTAAAAATCTTCCAAAAATAATATATATATGTGGTATGTTATTTGAGTAAAATTAGCAAATTTAAAGTTAAATTAATCTGATTTGAAACCAACATTACTTACTATATCATAAAAAAGTAATATACAATCATTTCAACTGAAAAATCTGCAAAAAAAAAAAAAAACTAATGCTAAACATTGTTACCCCTGACCTAGAAAAAAAAAAGATTTTTAACCAAAATTTTGGACATGCTAGAAAAAAATTTAAAAATAATTAAAAAATACTTTGGTAAACATTTTTGCAATAAAACTTTGATTTTTAAGTTTGGGGCTTTTTTCTTTGTGCTGTGAATTTTGGTGAATTAGTGAACAGGTCTACTTTTATCTGGTGAATGTAACTAAAATGTAGTATTTGATTTTAATAAGAAAATTTAACCATAATTTAATACTTCATTTTAGTTACAACAAATAAAACAGATACTTTTTCAGAAAGTCTTGGTTTTATTGTAAAGAACACATCACAAAATATCAGTTGTTTTCAACTAATTCAATCTTAAATTCATTTTCTTGAAAATATTTTACAGGATCAAAAGTAACCTTTACTGTAGTTTGTTACAAATAGGCAATTAAAAGATTTTGATAGATGCATTTTAAAACTTTAGTTACAGTTTTGGGGTGAAAAGTTATTCTTGTCAGTGTTCCAGTTGGCAAGGGAAACTTGTAAAGATACACTTTGAACAACAGAGAAACACAAATCTTCTGTTGTCAAGAGTTGTGGTATTATTTTTCTGGGGCATGGAACAATGATGGATAGGAAAATTCAGTAACTATGAAATAAAAGTCGATTAAAAATTGATTTTAAGGCAGTTCTGGAGTGGGGATTTTGCGGCTAATCTCTCCCTCCTATATTTTTAAATAACTGAAAATTGTAGGGTCCCAAAAAAAAAAAAAAAAACAATAACAGAACTGTACTTGCAGAATGGATGTTTAGGGGGCTAATATATATTTATGTTAAAAAGTTAATTAGAATGTTATTTCAGACCAAGAATCAATTTTATTCAACATTTGGACGAATATCGAGGGGAAATAGGCAAGAAAATCTGACAGAAGTTATTACCTGTAAGATTTCGTTTATTTTTTAATAACTTTCTAATGGAAGTGGTATTTTCTGTCTAATAATGATAGAATATACATGCAAATTATGTAAAAAGCATCAAATGGAATATAGGTTTCAGAAGGAATTGCACAGAACTGCAAAGCATGGAAAGTGGTCAAAGATAAAGGCAGAAAGATCAGTTCAACCCAACATTAGCTTCAGAACTTTGTGATGAATTGCTAAACTGATTTTCTAAACTGTGCAAAGGTACTTAGAATATATATTACACACACACACACACATATATATATATATATATGGTTTGCAGTTGAACATAATATGTGAAAAAAATATGGTAATATATGTAGTTTGATTTATTAATATAATGCTGTCAGAAAATTAACAGTTTTAATATCCTATTCTTAATACTGATTTTAAAATAAATTAAGCCTCAAGAGAATATATAACATTCAGAAAAATGTAGTGGGCAAAAAGTAGATGATGTGGCAAGCAATGTCATTTTGTGATTAAATAATTCCACTTTTTTTTTTGTTTTGTTTTACACAATGTGTGTATATGTGTTTTCTAAAGTATGCTTCTTAAATTGAAAGAAATTCTTAGATATTTCAGTATTTTGTGTTTTCAAGAATAACATTTCACTCCAATTTGGAAATACTGTATAAATGATGGAAACATACTGACAAAGAAAGATGTTTGGGGAATGGTTGACCTGTTGACTTATTTTGCTGTATTATTCTGAATATGCTGTAGATATGTCTTATCAAATGTATTTTCTGGACCACTTAGGTTTGTAAGACTGGTTTGTTTTTCCCAGTCAGGATAATATTACGTTAATAGTGGATCCTTTAAGTATGACTGATGTTTTTACTGAGGTTTTACAAGATGCTCTTTCAATCTATTTTCTTATTCTGCATGTACATACTCCAATAGATAAACAGTGAAAATTACTTCCATCCATATAGTTTTAAGGATAATGTGAATAAACACTGATATATTAACAAAATCAATCATGAATTTCATTTGTCAATTCAGTAAGCATGTTTTTAAAAGTTACCATCACCCTATTTGTGTTTTCAAATATATAAATATCAAGAAATTTACTTACAATTCAAAATGGATCTTTGTCAATAAATTTAAAGCAAATCAAGAATGCTTTATTGAGATTAACCTATAAGGCTATCTCAGCCCTTAATCTTTGTTAATTAATCATTTAAAAGTAAATAAAATAATCATATTTCTATCAAATTTCTTCAAAGTTTTGTTTCTTAAAACTGCATAAAGCAAAAACTGTAAAAGCAGTTATAATCAGACTGACCACCTGTATACATGAAATTGATTAAGAATAAAAGTAAACTATCTTAAAATAAAAAGCATGTTTTAGAAAATTTAAAAAAAAATAATGACTGTTTTGCTAATTTAAAAAAAAAAAATCTCTTCATAATGTACATGATCATGATTCTCCACAAATGCTTTTTCTTTGTGAATTGCTATGACTTCTTGGGAAAAGATAGTGGTTTCCTTTCACAGTTTTGAATTTTCAGTTGCCTTCTTTGAATTCAGAATTGTCCTAGAATGGCTGCTACTCCTGATTCATGAGCCCAATCTAGGAGTAGAAGAGATGGATTCATACCTTTCCCAAGAGCATTAATATGAAGTGAACTTTTGGTGATGATAACTTATGCTACTATCTTCAAGGTAACATTGAAATGTTTGAAATTCCAATCATTGTAGAGAATAACAATAATCAATGTTTAAAAAAACAGACCAATTAAAAAAAAAAGAGGAGGAAATTTAGGGTGGAGGAATAAAGTTAATAAATACACATATATCAATAAAATATATTGATCCATGTATACTTATGCTATAAACAGATGGCCTACCTATCTTTCAAATAAGTTCCATTATTTATTAATTTAAATGTCAGTGCAAGGCTGACGACAAAGGTACGACCAAATTTGCTATCAGAAGAGAGAATTTCACAACATGCATTAGGAAAGATCAACTTGAAAATTTGCATGAATGTTCTGTTTTGTCTGGGGTCTGTAATCATCTGAACATCTTATTACAAATAGGCAACGTGCATTGACCTACCATGAGGATATGTCCTCTTTGTCAAATAAATCACTTTGAAAATTCTCAAGACAGTTTTTATTAAATTGAGACAGCCTTCAATAAAGGAATGGTTGTTGGATGTCAATGTAATATGTTTATAGCATAAATGTGTATATTATTGATATATGGGAATGTCTTAACTTTGTTTTTCCCCCCCTCCTGTTTCTCTTAGTAATTGTGCATAGCATTTTAAAGCTCTGATAAGAGAGAAACAAAAACTGATCAGCTGGTTTCAATATTTATTTATTTATTATCACCATTTACTGTGGATGCATTTCCTTTTACTAATTTCCTCTAGAGAAATAATGTTATTAAGCAGAGACAGGCTCTTGGGCTTTCATTTTGGTAAGGATTTTGTGACATTGACATAGAGAAATTGGAGATTTAAATCTATTCTGGTTAAATGTCCTAGAGATATGGAAAAGAATCGAAAATGGGGAAAATATTACAAGAAAATATATGAACTGCACCGATTACAGTTATGCTACTGGCAAATGATAAGGTTCAATATGAACAATGGTTGTATTGTTTAGGAAAACAGAAACAGTTTGTAGAACATCTTATTACAAATAGGCAACATGCATTGACCTACCATGAGGATATGTCCTCTTTGTCAAATAAATCACTTTGAAAATTTGCATAAAAAATATCAGTTTACCATACAGTTGTATTATAAGCTCTGGACAATATCAAGCCATCTATTCATGTTTGTATAAAAAAAGGTATAAGTTCAAGTGGATCATCTTAACACTGCCATTATCTTTTTCTTTTGCAAGTTGATGTCCAAGAATAAAGAATAAGATTTGCTTTCTGCCTTACTATTTGACAATTTTGAACAAGATATAGTGATTCACAGATAAAAGTTAACAATTTAGAAATGCTTCAAATAGAATATTCCCAAAAATTAATAAAATGAAATCATGTGAACAGCTTTACTTTTCAATTCTCTTGATGGATGCTGAATTCATGGCTGAAATTAGAAACAGACTAGGAAGCAGGAATTATATTTCAGATTAACATTCACAAGCTTACATGGATCAAGCCAACTTATTTAAAAACAAAATATTTGTTATATGTTCAAAAAAGATTATGTCTTATTTTGGGAACAGGATTGAAGAAGATATAAAAAGTCAACTTCATTGTAAAAAAAATGACATTTTGTGATTGCTGACGAATAAAAATTTCAAGACTTAAGTTAATTATATTAAGTTTTGTTATTAGATTTCAATAATCTAATTACAATTCAATCATGTTCTGAACCAGAACTATTACAGAGATACAGTAATAAAAACAAAATGCATATTCTCAGACTTGTATCAGACATTTCCTTATAAGTGTACGTATATTTCAAGGATGTGTATATTAATTCAGACTAAAAATTAAAATACTAGTTATCCAAAGTCTTGTATCAAGTTACTATTTACTGTTTTTATTCAGAACAATTGCATAGGTAGAAAATTATGTGAATTTAAACTTAAAGGTGAAGTTCAACATTGTCAAAGAAACAAGTTTATAGAAAAAGTACTTATTTAACAATAAGGTTTCTCACATATCCTTAGGAGTTAAGTAGATAAATTCCTTTTCTTTTAAGTCCACTTAATTATCTGAGTTTCTTAGGAATTTAATAAGTCTATCTTTTAGTCAACTTAATTGCCCAAGTTTTCAGGATTCCTGTCTCCAGCCCACCTTTGAATTGGCAAACAAAATTTTGTCAACGATTTTACATAATCATAACAGTAGTCTTTTGAAGGAACTGACCATCACAAAAAGCCTAATAGGTGATCTCTTGTTCTGGGACACAAAGAGATGGATAGGGGTGGTGGGACCCCAGCCAGTATACAGAGAAGCAGGAAGTCTGGGGTAAGTAAATGTCTAGCAGCCAGTGAGGAATGGACTGACAGTCAGAGAAGAGGAAAAGACCAGCAGTGAGAAATCAGCAGTCACCTAGTTTGGCCCTCTTTCTGTGGCTGAAAGTTAGTAAGATGAGTTTACCACCTCAACCAGCCAAATGAAGACATGGTGAAGTGAGAAATAGTATTGTTGCTATTTCCCAACCAGTGTCTTGAAAAGCAATTGTTAGAAATAAGGGGGGGGAAAGAACTAAAAATAAAGGAAAGACAACTTGGAAGTAGAGAAGAAAAGAAAAAGTGAACTGGTGGAAAATGTGAAAAAAAGAAGAGTAGAGCTTTAAAACAAATAAAAATAAATTGTTGAAAAAAAAAATGGAAGAGTGAACATGTTTCTTTTTGTTTCCTTTTTTTTTTTTTGTTCGCACACGCCAAGGAGAGAAAGAAGGGGAAAGCAGACAAATACAACTAAAGAAAACAAAATGATTAATAGAGGTAAGATATTTTTTTTATCTCCACCTGCTTCTCACTAATCTCGTCAACTGTGTTTTTATTTTTTCATTTTGTTCAGTGACATTTTTTTAATTTTAATTCAGAGTTTTAGTAGTATTTTTTCTGTTAATGATAGTAATATTTTTTTTCAGTGTTTAACTATATATATATATATAGTCATTCACAGACAAACTGTTTCACAGCTCATCAATGTGACTAGACATGTGATTGCTTCAAGCCAGGATTAAAACCCAACCTATATATATATATATATATATATATATATATATAATAATAATAATAAAATTATTTGGTAATCCATGGTAAGATGTAGATCCAGAGAGAGTTCAATGTAAGAACAGAGCAATGATAATTAAGAAAGTGGAGACTTTAGGAACCCATGGTAATATTTTATTTCACAAAACCAATATTTCAGTTTCACTTCATCAGACCAAAACAATGGATAGATTGGTAGACATTGATGCTACACATTGCCACATTTCTAGAATGGTGTCAGGCATATTTGGGAAAGCATTTGGAATTTCAGGCTTGGATAGAAACACTGATACAGAAAGCCAGAAGCCATAATCTAATGTTGGCAGAAATTGTCAACTTACCTTATGATTATTCTGATGGTTCTGTTTCCGACAACAACCCTGAAGCAACTGACCTTTTGCAACAGCTAACAACCCAATATGCAGAATACATAATTACAGCTGATGCTGCCAGAGAACTAGCTAACAGAGTGCTAAACTTGCCCAAAATAGCTTTTAAGGATGCTGTGCAGTGAGACAGAGAAGCCGTCCAAACAACCATCAGAATATTTAGAAGTGATTAAAACACATTTGTGAGGACCGATAGAGCAAGAGCAGCCTTCAGAAGACTTGCAGAGGCATTTACAATGGCACAAAAAGTCATAGACCGTTTGAGAGATCAGAGGGAATAGTGGAGCCATTGTTAATATAACAGTAGTAAAAGTCACACACCTGAGAGGAATAAGCAGAAATCTCACCTAGGTCCCAGACAAATGGCTTGTTGGGAGTGTGGACAAGTGGGGTCATCAAAGGAAGGACTGTACCCAGGAGAGGCATGCATTTGCTCTGTTTAATCAGGAATCCAATTTAACAAAAGCAATAGTGGGGGAAAGGAAATAATGGCATTAATGGATACATGTTGATGATTAGAGCTAGAGATTATTTTCAGCTAGGATTTAGGAAAATCAAGCTAGGTATTACAAAGCAAAAAATATTTCAGGCAGATGGAAAAAAAATAATGGTATTAGGATTAGTACTCCTTTCTGTAGAGCTGGGAAGAGCAATCATGTGGTATCAACTGCATCCTGAGTAGAGCCCTGGTTGGCTTCAAAGTAATTAAGTGCAGATAAGCCTCAATCCAGCACTTCCACTGCTAAAGATAGGGAAAAGAGAAATACTCTTAGGTGGAAGGAAAACGTATCAGGTTGCTCAAATGGATGAACCTCATTTTGGAGAGGGAGAATTAGCTTAAACAGAGTCTCTTGCGGAAGATGATGATACGGGTTGAATCCCAGTAATGTTGACCAGTAGTACTACTGTAAGTGTTCACAAGGGCGATAAAGTAGGAGAGGCTATACAAGATATTACCAAGGCGGAGGTAGAATGTGTAGAAGACAGTAAAAGTAAATATAAGAATTCAATAATTAGAGAGGAGGAGATATAAGCCTAGGTACCTCCACGAAATCGCTAAAAAAAGAGCATAGCTTGATGAAAAAGACGCCAACCTTGCCGAAAACAAAATTTTATTGTCTAGATGCTTATGTTATTATTAAGAGGAAAGACCAAAGTTTTTTAATTATTTAAAAAAAATTTTCCTTCTTTTTAGAACATTCTAAATTTTGATTAAAAAAACCTTGTTTCTATTTGTATCAGCGGAACTAGTAAATAACATAGACAATTTTTAGCACGTTTTTTTGGCATGACACACATTAATTTGAAAAGTCGTGCAAAAATAGAAATAATTGTCGGATGTTAATGAAACTTTCAGGAACTATTCACAGATGATCAAAATTATTATAAATATGTTTTTTTTTATTAAAGTCATGGTAGAAATATTTTTTTTCAATATTTATTACCCCCCCATAACTAATTTTATGAAAACACTAGAAATTCGATCGCATCGGGTTTAGTGATTACAATAATTAAAAGCACAGAGCTTTAAGGAATGCAAATCATGTTTTTTTTTTTTTAATTGGAGCCAAGGTACCTGAAAATCAGCTCTGAATTGTAACATACAAAACTCAATAAAACAAAGATATTATTTAATTTCAAATTTGCTTTTAGTTGTTTTTATGAATATGGACAATATTTTCTGAAAGCAAAAAATGTTTTCGATGAAAAAAGGAATTTTTAATACAATTATTTGTTATTTCTTTAATTATAATAGATTTTACATTTAAGTTGTTAAAATATTATAAAATTAGTTAAAAGACCCATTGGCTTTCCTAAATGTCCTTATGAGATAGATCTTTTTTTAGCGCGTTGGAAATTGTATCATTTTGACTAATCAGAAGATCCACAGTAATTAAGAAATGTAATTTTGTAAGTACGGAAGACCAACCAGAATATAATTAAGTTGCGTTATTTGAGTTAAGCATTGTTCTCCGCTGTTAAGGCCTTTACTTTTGTGAAACACGTGTGGAGAAGTTAATTTGATTTTTCAATTTCAACTGAAAAAGGTACCTACAAGTATCACTATCATCTTATGAAATTTATATGATCTTATTTTTATATTAATCTCAGTTATGACATTTTTCCATAAATGAAATATCAAAATTAATAATAAAATGAATGCAAATACAAATAACAGTGAAATGTAATAAATGTACATAAAATTATAGTATTTTATGTACACTTCTGATAAAATTTCATAAGAAAGGTACCTATAAATTAATTAGATACATTTCTTAGGAAATATGAAATTTAATGTCACTCTTAACAGTCTTATTTTAATTTCTTTATAATATATTTTCCATAAAGCATCATAAACGTAAAGGTGAAAGCTAAGTACAAAAAAAAAGAAAAAAAAATTATACCGTTGAAAGTTTTCATTAAAAATAACGAGGTAAATAATTTGTTCACTTAAATGTAAATTATTTCACTTTTCTCCTTCCGTAGAACAAATTAGCCTCATGGAATTTGTAAATATGTCATTCATCACCTGTCAAGAGACGCGAAAGTTTATGACCTGCTTTGTTTTATTTTCAAATTACATCTTTTTGGCACAAAAGCTAAGTTAAGTTTGGTTCAAAATATTTTAAATAAACATTATAATTTCTGATTTTCTTAAAATAAGTTTTGAAAAAATGATAATTGATATTTAAAAGAATTTCAAAGTGAGATTTCCAGTTTTTTTTTTAAATGGAAAAAAATGGTCAATTTTGCTGACTCAAAAAAAAATAGATTTTTAACGAAAATTTCGGACGTGCTAGGAACGATTAAAAAATGGAAAAAAATACCCCCAAAATACTTTGATCTTTCCTCTTAATAATAACAAACATTTAGACGATAAAATTTTGTTTTCGTCAAGTTTGGTGTCTTTTTCATCATGCTATACTCTTTTTTTAGCGATCTCGTGGAGGTACCTATATAAGCCCAATATACACACAAAAGGAATATTCTGCATTCTATTAGGGACAATACAGATGTGATAGCTCACACAGATGGTGAATTGGGCCAAACAGAAACAGTAGAGATGAGGATAGACACAGATAGCTACCCGCCTATAAAGCTATACTCGTAAGCATAAACTCGTCCAAAGGGCAGTTGGAGATATGCTGGAAACAGGAATAATAGAATGCTCCACATCACTGTGGAGAGTTTGAAATAAAATAATCAACCCACTAGCCTAGCATCTAACCTTGATAGATAACATTGGCATTACTGGGGAAGTCAGCTAATTTTCCCACCCTTGATTTGAGGTCTGGCTACTGGCAAGTAGTCCTCTACAAAGCCAATAGGAAGAAGGCTGAATTTACCTGTCATGTTGGGTTGTACCAATTCAGGGTTATGCCTTTCAGATTGGTCGATGATGCACCTGGAATTTTTCAGCAAGTCATGTTTATAAGTGATGATGACACTCAGTATGAGGGACTTGTTGCTATTTGTCCTCATAATCCCCGCCATTGGGTTGAAATCTATCATAGTGATAATCATCAAATCAAAGTGGATAATTAGTAAAGGTTACCTAGAAGGGTTGAAGCAAATTAGGAATGTACAGGCTATAGACTGGGAACTGGACTTATTAGGAGTTATGCATATAAGATAAGTTAGTGAAATCACTCCATTGAGGGGGACCCAACAGCAAATATTATAGTTTGGTTATCACTAGGTAGAAATATAGTTATCATAGTGCTAGTGATTGTTTTAGTGGGTTATGGGAGATGTTGGGTACAAAACGAGTTGATGAGAGAATGTGAGGGTGAGGAGAGGAGATTAATGGACCACGTGGCACCCCAGGAGTCAGACAGATTGGTGACAGGCTACAATTTCCCACTATACGTGTGGAATGAAAAGAACAGAAAAGAAAAAAAGGAAAGACATTTGTAGTCATCTATTCCACATTTTGGATTTCTGGGGAAAAGGATAATGTGAAATTTGTTATGTTTTTGTTTTTTTTTTAAAAAAAAAAAAGGAAATTTTCACCCTTGATGATTTTATATGATACAGGAATCCACCAGCAGACTCAAGATGAACATTGTTGTTTATACCCACACATTTTGATGAGATTTTTTTTTATAGTCATATTTTTTTTTTATAGTTCTGTTGCAAATTGTTGCAACTTATGATAAACACTGTTTCCTTTCTTTATGTGAATATTTTCAGTGTGTTAAAAAAAAAAAAAGCAAGAAATGTAATCATTGTGCAGTGAGACATGGGACTTGTGTATCTTATTTTATGACAAAGGTCATGTGATGACACTCCCCATTTTCTCTGGTTTTTGTCTTGATGAGAGGGTAAAGCTGGTTTTCATTTCTGTGGTATGCTAAAATGTCATTTTCTTGTCAGGGCATTATGAAATGGGAAAGATTTGAAGAGATGGTTGTGCATTTTGGAAAGTTGGTAGAAATAACACTTCCAGTGATTAAAGTTACTTGACGCAGTGGTTAAAATAACCTTGTTGCTTTTTGGCATTGTTTTTCTCTTTGGAAGGTTCTGGAAAGTGATGCTTCCAAAAATGTGACATTTTTCTAGAGGTATTTAAAATCCTCTTGTGATGGCTTGAACAGAAGAGGAAGGGCTACTAACCACCCTCTGGTATATTACGATGTTTCAGAAGACTGCAGCCTGTCCAGAATTTATCCCTCTTTGGGTTAAACTACCTTCAGAGGTGGATGGGGGTCCATCTGCATGTTTTTTTTTGTGGGACTATGTAGAATTCCAGTGTTTTGAGTTGAACATAAAATATTGCTATTGTACTTAATTGCTTTGTTTTATTTTTTTAAATTGTTTTTATTGATTGTTCTGTAGTTTTGTTATTGTAATTTATATAATAAATGACATCCTTAAGAAATAAAAGGAAAAGGAATTTATCTATTATACTTAAGTCCACTTAATTATCAGAGTTTCTTAGGAATTTTGTCTCCAGTCCATCTTTGAGTCAATTTAATTGCTTGAGTTTTCAGGATTCCTGTTTCCAGCCCGCATTTGAATTGGCAAACATAAAATTTTGTCAACGATTTTAGATAATCATAACAGTAGTCTTTTACAGAAGCTGACCAGCCAAAAAAGCAGAATGGGTGGTCTCTTGTTCTGAAACAGAAAGGGATGGATAGGGGTGGTGGGATCCCAGCCAGTATCAAAATAAGCAGAGAGAGGCAGGAAGTCAGGGGTAAGTCAGTGAGGAATGAACTGGCAATGAGAAATCAGCAGTTGCCTAGTTACTCAGTGAATGTAAGAGTTCACTTTCCATGGCCAGAAGTTAGTAAGATTAGTTCATCTCAATCAGCTGAATAAAGAAGTGAGAAATTGTATTGTTGCTATTTACCAACCAGTGTCTTGAAAATCAATTGTTGATATTCTCTGTTGAATTTGATCATGGCCAAGTAGACAACCCCGTGAGCATTGTTAACTGGGTGTATACTCATGCAACTGACCTCGGATGTCATCACAGGTGCAGTAAATGACAGATGAGTGGAGCATGTCATCACACTTAAAATTAACACCAACAGCTAAAAGGAAATTGAGATAACATAAATTTCCAAAACAGGAAATTTCCTCAAAGATTACACAGTGTGAAAGAAAATTTACTAAAAATATACAAATAAAAAGAATATGGAAAATTTCAAAAATAATTTTAATTTGATTTTCATATAAATTCAAATGCAAAATCAAAATAAAAAATAGTTTTTTTATTCTATTTTTCTAAAGTCATTGCTTTTTGATTTATCTGTTATTGTTAGCAGGTATTTGAATTGACTTTTTTGGACTTGTTTGCTGTGAAGACTTTTCACTGCTGGACTTACCAGTGTGTGAATTGACTGTAAATTGGACATAATTAAAGTAGGTTAGGAATAACACAAAATGAATACAGGAATAGATAGCAATCAGCACAGAGAAGATGTCAGGTTTGTCTGGAGGGGGAATGACCACTAAGCTAGCCACATTAAGAAGCAAGCAACCAGCCAATGACAGGACAAGCTGAAAATAAGAGAAAGAAAAATAAATTTTATACACAATATTTGAATATAAATGAATATAATTATGAGTCTGATTTAGTAGAATAGGATTCTATTGTTAAATCCATGACAAGTGCTTAAATCATTAAATTAATGATAGATTAAAATATGAAAAATATTTGGAATCATAGGCAAGATGTTGCATGAATGTAAGTAATCTTCAAGCTTGGAAAACATTATTATCCAAAATTTAACAAAAAAATTAAATAAATTGTAAGATTTTTAATCTCTAAATAAGATAGATTCAGTTTAAGAAATAATAGACTTTCTAAAAAGAATAAAAATAAATAAAATAATAATTACAAAGTCCTAACTGAGAATTTATTTTTCCTGTTGAAAGTTTTGATATCAGAAAAAATAATAATCATTTCTTTTTCAGGTGAACAACATTTTGGTAATTGCACCTTCCAGCTTTCTTCTGGTTTTTTCGTAGTTGGTAATCTTCTGAAAATTTTAAACAGAAATTTTCCAATCCATGATAATAGATTGTTCTCATTCACTTTTGTATTATTTGTTTCACTGAACCAGAATATGTAAACCAGGAACTGTCAAGGAACAAAATATGTTTCAAACAACATTTTAATCCACGAGGATAATTGTCTCTTGGACAATCTGGTGGTGAAATTCTGTAGCCTTAAATCTAATGACTACATTCAGGTAGTGCAACTGTATAGGTGACTTGCCTCAGGTGATGATATCAGATAATTCTTAAGAATGAGAACTGTCTACCCTTGTGTATTGAATAAAGGGTTCGGTTCCAAAATTGAAGAACATTATCAAGCAGAGAGTGACTTAAATAGGAGTATAACTATCAAATCTGTATTAAGTTTAGAAATCTTTTAAGCCTTAAACATAGGAGGAGAAATATGGCATATTTGTGCTACCATTTGTACAACTACAATGATTACAGAAAGTTTTATAAAATATTTATATTAAAACCAATTTAAATACTTAGCTTTGCCAATGAAACTTATAAAATATCAGATCTTAGATTGAAAATAATTTTTAAGGATTTCATATTTAGCAAAAAATATTAAATCTCCCAAAATGTATCACTGCATTAAGCATACAATTAAGTTCTTAAATTTTCCACTTGATAATCTCTCTTATTTCCTGGCTCTTAAATTGTGTTTAACAAAAAATTGTTATCTACAACTTTTATTTATAAATAACAAAAAGATAATTCTTTCATTTTGTGGTCAAGTTAGTTATGTATTTCCGATCTTGGTGCTAGAAGTAAATATTCAAGTTCCTCAAATGTTCATTCTCTAGAGTCTCTCCCCACACAATATTCTGACCTCTATTTTCCTCCAATTGGTTTTGTGCCATACAAAGTTAAGATTTATAAATGTTGACCATTTGCTCCATTTTAGAAATTTTATTTTAAGCCAACATAAGAATTAGATATTTTAAACAGAAGCAAAAGCCTACAACATTATAGCTGTAACAGATGATGTCTATGGAAGACCATGTGGTTGGAAGTGTTTGGCTATAACTCCTGAAGGTTTGTAGTTATTGCTTTTCTATTAATTCATTTTCTTAATAATATCAGAAGCTCTCATATTGTTAAGCCTGAATTTGATTAGAAATGAAATAAAACTTACCATATAGGGTAACAGAGGATAAATCCAGGGCAAAAATTGATTTTTGGATGGTTGGTTGGGAGTTAAATTAAAAGTAATGCCCACCACAACATAGAACAATAGCAATGTGCTAAAATAATGTAATACCAAGTCATCCTTCACAAATAATGGGAACATGCTGAAAAATGACATTAAATTTATTATTATAGTAATTAAACTAATAAATTATTTAAAAATAATCAAAGGTTTTATTGTAATAATCAAATATTACCATTTGTCAGAACATTTTTTTAGGTAATTTTCCAATATTTTCAAGTAACATCAAAACAACTTGGAAGTATTTTCACTCATTACTTTCACTGCTTATACCAGCAGATTCCATATTTGAGGTTGCAAACAATTACCATTGTATTAATTACATTGAGCCAAGAATATACAAGAAGTTAGTAAAATGGCAAATATGACCACATGTGTGAAATACTAATTAAAATGATAGTGATTAAAAGAATTAATTAAAATTAAAGTGATTGTAATTAAAAGACATTTTAAAGTTGATCATCTTATAATTAGCTTAAGACTAATATTGGAAAAAGTAAAAAAAAAAAAATTAACTTTTACCTGAATGTAGAAATCATAAGAAACCAGAAAGAAACAAAAGGATAATCAGGCAAAAGTAAACAGACAGGGCTGAAATGATAAGGATGCATTATAAACTTTGGTGAAATTTACAATCAAGTGAAAAACATTTGGAGAAAGGCTATGGAAAAGTTTTAAATCCAAAGAAAAAAAAAAGTCACCAACATGGCAAAGTATTATGAAATGATAATTTACAAAAGAGAATCTCATCATTCATGCAACAAATATAACAGCAAATTTAATGTACTTTGTTAATTTGAATTTAACCAAAGAATACAGCCAAGAAGAATTAAAACAAAAACAATAGTCACATATATAGCAATGTAGTCTGACCCTTACTTCTTTCAGAAACACCTGCAATTGCTGTAAGATAGTTCTGAAAAATGCCAAATGCAGCTATGCACAAGCTGTCCAGGCCAAGGTTAAAAGAAACAAATTGAATCTCATGAATTCTGGTAGATCACCAATTAAATTATGGCTAAAGAGGCAAAGCAGCTCTGCCCACTATTATAAATGGGCCTGAGGTTATATCATCAACAGACAAGGCAAAGCTTTTCACCTCGATCTTTGCCTCAAACTCAACATTAGATGACAATGGTTATCTCCTTCCCAACTTCCCACATCTCATTGAGCACAATCTCAGTAATACACTCATTTCAGTAAGAGAAGTCTCTAGATTTATTAAAAGTCTTGACCCAAACAAAGCCACTGACAAAATTCCAGTGGTCATCCTTAAGAATATTAACCCAGAATTATCCATGATTCTAGCAAAGTTATTTAACTGTTGCTTAAAGGAGAAATCTTTCCTAAGCCTGTGGAAGGAGGCATGTGTATACTCAGTCTTCAAGAAAGCACGCAAGTGATTAGTCTCCTCAGTATCATCAGTAAGCTTTTTGAGGCTTTAATCAACAAGAAGTTTGTCGAGCACCTAGATAGGAACAACCTCTTGTCCAACGAACAGTATGGGTTTCAATCAGCCTGATCCACTGCTGGTGTCCTAACTACCATTACACACAGACTTAGTAAGGCCCTTGATAACTCACACACCTCAAGGACTATAGCATTAGATATCTCAAAGGCCTTCAACAAGGCATAGAACAAAGGTTTGCTACACAAGCTTTCCAGCTATGGAATACTGGAAGGGTTTTCTCAATTATAAAATCTTTTCTAACAGGTAGATCCCTGAAGGTAGTTATTAATGGCCAGACCTCCGAGGCCCTGGCGGTCAATGTAGACATCCCCCAGGGGACACTTCTTGAACCAACTCTCTTTCTGATCAGCCTAAGAATATACTACAATCATTTGTATGCATCTATGCATCATCTAAACATATATGATATACAGGTGCACCTCTAAAACCCACGATAATCAGAGATTGGCAGCTGACCTCTAACTTCCCAGTGGGGAAAAAATTGGCTGGTTACATTTAATGGCTTGAAAATCAAACTGGTTACATTCCATCACTGCTGATCTGACCCCAAACTACCGCCAGTCATGATGAACAGTTGACCACTTGAGGGGGCTCCATGCCTTGAAAGAATATTGACCCTCAAACTCACACCTGACCTCATGCAACTCTTATATACAAGTCATTGCTAAAGATGCAGGTAAAATGATCAACTCACTGTAAGTACCTCACTTCACATTTTATCCTCTACCTTTATGAGAGCAAGATCAGGTCCAAAATGGAGCACTGTTGTCATATTTGGGTGGGAGCTGACCTGTCCTCACTTTCCAGTCTTGATTGAGTTCAAAAGCGTCTCCGAGTCCTTGTTGGAGAAGAATTATTTTCCATCCTCCAGTTTCTCTCTCTCACAGGTGATGTGGCAAGTCTCTCACTGCTCTATCCCTATGAGCATGTAAAGTGCTCAAACGAATTGTATCTCCTAGTTCCACCAGGTTTGACCATCACAGCTAGGACCTGCCATGCCATTTACATTGTAGCAAACCACCCACATTCCCTCCATATTCAATCAGTGAGAAGTAAATTAAATTCAAACAGCTTCTTCCTGCAAATCATTGCCCTGTGGTACAGACTACCAAGAGGAGGTTTCCCAAATCACTATAATCTTAACCAGTTCAAGTCAATAGTCAACCGTTATCTTCCCCCTCCTATCCATATAAACTACTCCTTAATGTAACACTCTACTTCGAGTGGCCACCAGGCCTTGTATATGGTGAACCTTAATGTAAAAAAAAAAAAAGTATTTGAAGGTTTCTGAAAATGCAAACTTAGTCATTATATTCACCTATAATGGATGTTAGTCTAATTGGATAATTAAATCATTCTGCTTTAAAATATTTAATTGAAACTTCATATTTTTCTCTTTGAATGAGCCATCTGAAGTAATTATAGGTGGCTCATTTAAATGTTCAGAAAATTTATAAGTAGGATGTGTTAAGTTGCAGTTAGAGTAAATGAAGCTTTTCTTGATTAGTTGACTTCTTCCTCCATTATTTTTCATTGTTACATATTAATAAACCAGGCTTCTTGGTTTAATCTTATTGACTAATATCCTATATGAAAAAATGTTTTGTGCTTCTATATTCCAATCTTTCAGAAGTAACAAAGTTTATAACAAGATGAGAAAAGTCAGTGAATATATATGAGAGTTAAGTATTTATTCCAGACTAAAATAATATAAAATATTATCAATCATTAATAGTAAAAACAATACCATAACAGTCTCAAAGAACCACATGTTCTCCATCTCTGTATTATGTTGAATAATGTCATACAACTACTGCTCTCACAACAGAAGCAGCAACTCCAACAAAGCCTATATATGATGATTGGGTTTAGGCAAATATTTTGAGCTTTAACATCATTACCACTGACTGAGCGTGCCTCAGTTTCTACCTGATCTTGCAATTCCGATACAGACATCTTGTTTAACCAAATACATTGATGTCTCATCATCCCATTTGGATAAGATATATATTTGTTATCTAGCCACATTCATAGCTGGTTCTAAATCTGCATCAATTCACCAATCTATTAAACAACAACATATTTGACACCCAATGTCACTAAACATTGAACGTATTTCATTTAGCTTTTTATCACTTATTTTCAGTTTTACTGTTGTTGCTTTTAACTATTTCACATTGTATTTGGTGAAGAAATGAGATAAGTTGTAACCTTACCAGAGAGGATTCTGAAATAACCACACTTTCAATATATTTTTGTCTTAATAAATTTCTTTCTGTTTTAGTCAGAACCACATTTTTTAAGTTAAAATTATAGGCAGCAGTCCTATTATGATGAACAACTAATGCATTGGGGATATTGTTTTACAAAAGATCCATTTTATGTTCCTATAATCTTTCATTTAAATTTCTAGATATGTCACTGTTGTGTCGGAAACCTACCAGCCCTCTTGAAAATGAACTTGTCTGCATTTGTGAACAAAGACTTTAAATAGTGGCATGTCAGTTGACATGAGGAAGACAGTGAGACAGAGAAGTTCTTAGCTGAGCTAGTTATTGACTACTCAGGCAATTTCTGTACCTTTTTACCAACCTATTAAAACCCTTTTTATTGTTACGTGTTATTTGACGTTTGTCTCTACTAACCCCAAATCAACATCATAACAGTGGCGACGAGAGATTCGTTCATCACGCTGAGTGGAGAATTTTTCAACTCTAGGTGGACTATATAAATTTTTTTTTTCTTGCTCTGAAAAAAACAAAAAAAACAAAATACGTTGAACTTTGTTCTTCACAAAGAAATGGGATTTCAACGTGCCAAAAAGAAGTAAGACTTGTGCTTATTGTGGATATATACGTGTTTTTCCCTTTTTGACTGTTTTTGAAAAGTGTTTTGTGTAATCTATTACGCATAATGGAAGATTTGATTGCATTAACGAAAACTCTACTGCAAAGTCAAATTCAGCAACAAGAGCAACAAAAATTGTTTCGGGAACAACTATTGGATTTACAAATTCAGCAGCGAAATGACACAAAGGCTTTATATGAAGCGATTTTACTTAAGAATCCAGTAAATTTGTCATTTACAGCCGAAGGTATTGCTAATTCTATTACTGAATTCAAATTTAACCCAGAGGGCATAACATTTCCTGCTTATTTCAGAAGATTTGAAAAAATATTTGAAAAAAAAAGTGAAGGTTGGTCTGATGAACAAAAAATGAGTTTACTTTTACAAAAGTTGGGTACAGATGAAAATAATAAGTATACGAATTTTGTCCTTCCAAGAAAAACTGGTGACATTTCTTTTGAAGAAACTGTTAATACTTTATCTAGTATTTTTGGCGAGCAAGTTAGTTTGTTTCATACTCGTTTCTCGTGTTTGAATATGGTAAAGCGTGACAATGAGGATGTTGTTACGTATGCTGGAAATGTTAACAGAATGTGTGAACGTTTTATGTTACATGATCTTTCAATTGATCGATTTAAATGTTTGATATTCGTTCAAGGCTTGACTTCTAGCAAAGATAAGGACATAAGGTCCAGAATATTGGCAAAACTCGAACAAAATTCCGAGATCACTTTGCAGAAGGTTACGGAAGAGTATCAAAGAATTGAAAACTTAAAACATGACAATACGCAAATTGAAGAAAAAGACATATCCCGTGTCCATGCTATTCGACCAAAAACGGGAATAGTTAATAAAAACGTTAAAAAACCAACGTGCTTTGGATGCGGTGGTGGTCATTTTAAAATTGAATGTTTTTTTGTGACAAAAATTGCTATTCGTGTGGCAATAAAGGCCATATAAGTACTCATTGTAAAAGCAAAAGAAAAAAATTTAAGTCGAAAAAAGATAATGTGAATATTGTGTTGTCACGTCAGGAGATTGAGGAGGGGCAGAAAAGAAAATTCTTTCAGGTAAAAATTAATGGAAAAAATGTTAAACTACAGCTAGATACTGGAAGTGATATTTCCATTATTAATACAGCAACATGGATTAAAATAGGCATACCTTTGCTTAAAAAGACTGAAAAAGTGGCTCACGGGATTTCTGGAAGAAAATTGCATTTTCAAGGTGAATTTTCTTGTAATATTTCATTTGTTGGTAAGACACTAAAGTCTAAAGTGTATGTGTACAAAATGCTTCAAATTTTTTTTGGAACAGATTGGATTATACTTTTTAATTTATGGGAACTCCCTATAAATTCTTTTTGCAATAGAATTAATGTTTCTCCTCCATATAAAAATCGGGTTACAGAAAATTTGGTGAAAGATCTGAAAATAAAATTTCCACAAGTATTTTCAGAAGGTCTTGGATGTTGCAAAAAGATGAAGGCAAAATTTGAAGTGAAGGAAAATGTAAAACCTATTTTCAAGCGAAAAAGAAATGTGCCATTTGGTGTTTTGGAACAGATTAACAAAGAATTGGAACGGCTTGAAAATTTAGGAGTTATTTCACGCATTGAATTTTCAGAGTGGGCCTGCCCTGTTGTAAATGTTAAGAAAAAGAATAATAAAATTCGGATGTGTGCCGATTTCTCTACGGGTCTAAATGATTGCTTAAAAGACAACACATATCATTTGCCTTCACCAGAAGACATTTTTGCAAGTTTAAATGGAGGAAAAATATTCTCTAAATTGGATTTATTGGATGCCTATCTCCAAGTGAAAGTGGACGAAGAATGTTCTAAATTGTTGACTATCAATACACACAAGGGTTTATACAAATTAAACCGTCTGCCTTTTGGTTTAAAAGTATCCCCTAGTATTTTTCAGCAAATTATGGACACTGTGCTGGCAGGGTTGGACTTCGCCATTGCATATCTTGATGATATTTTGATAAAAAGTAAAGATCGAAATGAACATTTGGAACATATTAATCAGGTTTTTGAAAGAATTGAAGAATATGGATTCAAACTTGGAGCTGAAAAATGTGAATTTTTTATGAGTGAAATTAAGTTTTTGGAGCAGATAATAGACTCTGATGGAAGAAGACCAGATCCGGCGAGGGCAGAAGCGATCAAAAGCATGCCAACTCCCAAAAATGTAATAACGCTACAAGCGTTCTTAGGACTTGCTAACTATTATCGGATATATATTCCTAATATGTGCAGCCTTACTGCTCCATTAAATAAATTGCTTAAAAAGGGAGCAAAGTGGGAATGGTCAGAAGAGTGTCAGAAGGCGTTTGACAAAATAAAGAATATTTTGACGTCGGAATTATCACTAACACATTATGACCCTAAACAGGAAATTATAGTGGCATCGGACGCAAGCGAGTACGGAATAGGTGCGGTAATTCTGCATAAATTCAGAGACGGCAATACGAAGCCAGTGGCACATGCATCAAGGACATTATTACCCGCAGAAAAGAAGTACTCTCAAATTAAGAAAGAAAGCTTAGCTATCATCTATGCTTGTAAAAAATTCCATAAGTACATACATGGAAGAAGGTTTATATTGCAGACTGACCATCGCCCGCTACTTTCAATCTATGGTTCGAAGAAGGGTATACCTACTCATACGGCAAACCGTTTGCAACGATGGGGAACCATTTTGTTGAATTACAATTTCAAAATGGAATTTTTATCATCTAAAAAATTAAGCCATGCTGATGGTTTATCTAGACTGATCCCAACGTCTTCAGAACCGCTAGAAGATACGGTGATAGTGGCGTTACAAGCAGAAAATGAATTGGTTGAAGTATAACACAGTAAAAGAATTACTGGTGACATTAGATGAAATAAAATTAAAAGCAGAAAACGACATTTTTATTAGAAAAATGAAAGAAGTTGTAACTTCAGAAAAGTATAAAACTTCTTCACCAGCATATTCAATATGTGATGAAGTGCTGTTATATGCTGGAAGAGTCATGATACCGGTTGTACTACAAAAGCGGATTTTGAAGGAATTTCATCAGGGGCATCCTGGTATTGGACGTATGAAAGCCCTGATGAGGAGTTACATTTAAGACATTGAACAGGTAGTTAAAACTTGTAGAGGGTGTCAAGTGGCAGCTAAAGCACCGCCAGTAAAATACACACCATGGCCAAAAACAGATGTTCCATGGACCAGACTCCACATAGATTATGCTGGACCCATGAATGGTAATTTCTACTTGATAGTTGTGGATAGCTATTCCAAGTGGCCTGAAATTTTTAAGTGCAAAAGACCAACTGCTTCTGTAACAAAAGATTTTCTTACAGAACTGTTTGCACGTTTTGGAGTACTAGAAAAAATTGTCACCGACAATGGAACTCAATTCACAGGAAGTGAATTTAAGACGTTTTGTAAGACTCTGGGAATTGACCACATCACAACTTCACCGTACCATCCTAGGTCAAATGGACAGGCTGAACGGTTTGTTGATACGTTCAAGAGAGCCCTTAAAAAAACAAATGGTACTAATACAGATGATGGTAATATACAGCAGTTTTTAAGTATATACAGAATAACACCAAATCCAAACGCAATGTCAGGGATGTCTCCAGCTGAACTGATGTTTGCTAGAAAAATTAGATCTGTATTCAATAGGCTGTTGCCAGAAAGAAAAAGGAGTTACCAGAACAAAATGCATCAGGAAAATATGAAATATCTCAGGCCGGGAGATAAAGTTTTTTTTTAAAATTACAAAAATGGGAAGGAATTTTGGCAAGATGGAGTGGTAACTCAAAGAATTGGTAAGATGTTATACATGATAAGAAGTAAAAAAAATGGATGCACAAAAGACATTTGAACAAATTAAGGAAAAGAATCATTGAAGAAATAAGTAAAGAAAATGAAGAACCAATGGAGGTATTATATGATTTATTCGATATACCAACTCCACCATTGCCTGAAACAGTTGTCCAAAGAAGGACAAGCAAAAGAAAAATAACTAGGGTGGAACGGTTAAGTCCAGATCCCAAAAGAAAAAGATATTAATTCCTCCGGAATTAATCTCAAGGGGGAGGTGTTGTGTCGGAAACCTACCACCCCTCTTGAAGATGAACTTGTCTGCGTCTGTAAACAAAGACTTTAAATAGTGGCATGTCAGTTGACATGAGGGAAGACCGAGAGACAGAGAAGTTCTTAGCTGAGCTAGTTATTGACTACTCTGGCGATTTCTGTACCTTTTTACCAGCCTATTAAAACCCCTTTTATTGTTACGTGTTATTTGGCGTTTGTCTCTACTAACCCCAAATCAACATCATAACAGTCACAATGGGACATTTTCTTACTCTTATTATGCATATTCCTGCTTCAGGTTTAATGTTGAAAAATAAAGTCCATCATCTAAATAAATATATCAGATATATAGCCTCCACTTAATAATTTGATTATCTTAAAATCAACAAAGATTTTTCTTCCACTGTTTTTAAGATTTTTATCTCAATATAAATTATCTTTATATACATCAAATGTAGTTTTAGTTCATGATTAGTCATTTGAATATAATGAAAATACTCACAGAGCTGCAAGGAGAATTGATTTTTCATGAACTTGAAATGACAGCAGGAAGAACACTAGAGAAGAATTTGCCTTTAAAGAAAAAGGAATGACCATATTTAAAATGTCATTAATTATATTCAAGTTGTAAGTTGTCCAAATTTCTTAAATGAAGCATTATCATTATTATAAATGTTTTATTAGACTTTCATCTTATTTTGTTACATTTTATTACAATTCTCAGGTTGTTTTAACATTTGTCATCAGCAAAATGGATTGAAAATAATAAATAAGCATCCAGTAAGATTTCAATTCATATCCCTGATCCTTGTAAACATGTTTTACTATCTCAATACCTTACTTATTTACTTATTAGCAGCAGTTTAAATTAACCAAATGGCTATAATCTTTACTTTTTTTTAGAACCAACTTTTATTCCTGAATTGTTTAAAGCAGTCAAAACAGGAACCCTGAACATTTATACATTTCTGCTATTGAGTTATAACATTATGCTTTTATGATAATACAGTGTAACCCGGATATAAGAGAGATTTTCTCTGGTCCCAAATTAGAGCCTGTGTTAATGTATATAAAATAGACCAAACCCGGATATAAGATAAACCCGGATATAAGAGACTTCTTCTCCAGTCCCAACAACTCTCTTATATCTGAGTTACACTGTACTAAAAATTTCAACACCAAGAAATTTTTGAATACATTTTCTGTATCTTCTTTGCAATAGAATGTCTTTTGGCTTAAAAAAATTGTCAAGATGCTTGAAAAAGTGGTAGTCAGTGGGCAAGGGATCAGGAGAGTATGATGAATCTTGTCTTGTATCCCAAGTCAGTAAGCAACATGTGGCCAAACATTGTCATAAAATAGAATTGCACCTTGTTCATTAACCATTTTGCTTAACTGAATGTGCATTGTATCCAGTTGCTGGCATTAAACTTTGACACTGATTCTCTGGTTAGATTCCAGTAAGCTGTCATGGATAATACTAATGGTAGACCACCAGACAGTCACCGTAATCTTCTGTTGGTACAATTTTGGTTTTGGAAAGTTTGAGGGCTTTGTCATGATCAAGCCATTGAGCTGATCATCTACAATTGTTAAAATGCATCTATTTCTCATCAAAAGTCACTGTTCAATCAAGAAGTGAATCATTTGAATTTCACATATGAAGCATCAAACACACTTCAAAATGTTTAAACTCTTTGACTTTCACTGAATTTATATAGAACCTATTTATTGAGATTCTTCCTCTTGTCAATTTTCTTGTGGTACTCTGACAATGTTGAAATACTGACTCCCATTATCTGTGACATTTCTCTGACACAGGTTTTGTTCTACTAGTGCTTTCAGATGTTGATTGTCAATTGCAGATGGATCATCATCTACCACCTTGATCTTCAAGACTCAATCCCCATGGTGAAATTTCAGTAACCAGCACTACTATCTGATCATAAGTGGATCCTTCACTCCATGCTGATGTTGGCATCAATTTGAAAAGCATTATGACCAAGCTTGAACTCATACAAAAAGTAAACATCTCTTTTTTCATGTTCAAGATGAGAGTGTATATAATGTTTTAAGTTAAATTCTGAAAAAGATTGATATAAAATTAACAAAGAGGATACTTTAATTATTACAAATGAGCAGTATATTTTTGTGCATCTATTAATGTACTAGAGTACAAAAGTTTTATTTTAAGATCAGACATTATTTTCTAATTAACATAATACTACAATAACATATTTACACTGGTAGTATTAAATGTAATATAGTTTGACAAGTTAAGTCAGAATTTCATCCTTGTAATTGTGTAATAAAATGAATAAATATTTTAAAATTAAATTCTACCTGAAAATATTTTCCTTCTTAAACCAATGAATTCAGATAAATTTATATAAAATAATGAAATAATTGTCAGGTTTTAAATAATTACTTGTAATTTAAACAATCTTTCAATTTCTTGAGTACATGAAAATTTTTAATACATGATTAGTTGAATCTATTTATAAGCAAATATAATGAATTATATATGTAAATATTTTTTTTATATTTTTCAAAAGTAAGATAGAAAGTTGCATCTTTTGGCATTTTAACTAAAATTTTCTTTTATATAAAATATCTAAACACACAGGATGTCTACACTATTTACATTGTCCAGGCTGTTGTCCTCCTCTTTACTGTCACATTCACAATTGTTTTGAATTTCAAACTGAACCCAGAATAGTTCATATGAAGATTGGTTCAATGACATTTGTGTAGATATTCTTCCCATATTTATTTCCTGAAATGGGCTGACATATAAACTTTGCATTCCTGGGTCGCTCAATAAAAGAATATGATGGTCATATGTTTCAGGAAATAAACATTGGAAAAAAGTCTACACAAATGTCATTGAAGCAATCTTCAGAAATGCCAACATACAGATTGACTATTTTGTGTTCAGTAAGAGATTCAAACAAATATCACCTGAAGAAGACAGGAGTGTACAACAGCCGAAGCATTGTGAATGTGACAATAAAGATGGGGACAACAGCCAAACAATGTAAATAGTGCAAATAGTTACAATACCTCATCTCAGAAATATAGTTACACAATATGTTGAAAATGCCCATACACTATAAACTGATTAACTGTTCCTCTACCATATTTAAATCTGATTTCTGATCTACCAACATGATACAAATAGCTGTTATGGTCAGAGTTGTCATCAAATATATTGAATTTGTCAACAATAAAAAAAAAAGAAAAATTTCAAGTTGAATACAACAGGTTGTTCTGTGTATTCAAGGTTTTTTTTTTTAAGAAAATATTCTGCTACAGTTGAATTCTGTTTCAAAAGTTCTGACACGCACTTTGTTATTGAGACCACTTCCTTTCTGCAAGTAGTTCACAAAAATGTTGTGGTTTCAGTGTGAATTTTTCACAAAGAAAAAATCACTTTTGTTCTATTTGAAATAGAATATTTACATTTATATTCAGAACAATTGATTAAATTTTTACCTGAAAATCCAATTGTAAAATTTGCCCAAGTATATATTAAAATAAAAAAATTATGGCTTACCAGAGCAAGCTTAAACTTTAAAAATGTTGGGTTTCGTATGAGGTTAAGGCCACTTGGAAGAAGACTAAAGACTGTGCACACAAGACTGGGGATAAGAAAAGACAAATAATAAAAAAATGTATACATACATATGAGTAAAGTTGAATGAGAATTTGATGAAACGGAGAAAATATAAGACCATTTTAACTCAGTTTTTATTACAAGTATCCTATGTTCTATACTTAAAAAAAAAACAATTGAAATTAATTCAAATCTAATTTCTATAGCAAAATAAAATTAAAGCAAAAATCAAGTGTTTATATGCTTCATGGGAATTATATTTCATCTTACTAAAGCAGAATATGTTCTTGGGTAATAAAATCTTTTTCTTATGATGCTAGATCACTAGTGAAATATATTGAAGTAATTATTTTCCAATATATCCCCATCACACATATTAAGGGTACTTAGAAATTCCAAGCTTAACCAAGAAACCCTTTCCCTCCACAACAAATTTCTAAAATTTGGTCATTTAGTTAAATACACTTATGATTGAGTAGTGAAAAGTTCTTGGCCTGACACATTTTCCAAAATCAGTCTTCTGGTTGTTGGTCATTGAAATACTAATACTTTGGAAGGGAGTCAAGGCCATGAACTTTCCATCACCTGCTTGTATATTCTGTAGAGCATAGACTTTGGCCAGTTTGAATTTACTCTTCAAATATTAGATTATTTGATCAGAAAATCCTCTCTGAAAGTTAAAACACACACACTCCCAAAACATATTGCATGATATCAATTACTTGATGATGCTTGAATTACATACTTTAAATGCATTTCAAATGATTTTGTTTTGATATTTCTTCATTTACTTAGAAATGCAACTTCTATAAGAAAATACTGTTGTATATTTGTGTGAGTTCATAACATCATCTTCAGTGGCTCTTTTGGTATTTCACCATTGAATCTATCTTATTCCAAGTTTGGTAACTGAAATTATATTATTATATTGACTGAATTGTATAATTGATAATCTGACCCTGGAGTTATAATAATAATTTACTTCAATTACTTCAGAAGTCAAGGAATATCATCTTCAGGAAATAGAAACAATAAAACAGTTAGGGATGCAGGCATAAAATATACTGACATTACAGAAATGTGTAAAACATGCTCAGTATAAAAACAATTATATTGAAAAATACAAGATTTTTATATTTTCTAATATTTTTCAATATCATAAATATAAAACTAAGCAAGTAAATAACAAGTTTTAAAGTTCCTACTTTGGCTGCTAGTTTTTGACTGCTTTCACAACATTTACAAACCTGCTGTGATGATTGCTGCCACAAAAACTATTTCTACAAAAAGGTTTAATAGATCTTTATGACATTTGGTTTAGTTTTGTTTTTTTTTTCATAAAAATCATTTGAAGCAAGTTATGAAAAAGGAAAATTAAAATTTGAATATTTTTTTTTCAAAACTGCATCAATAAATTTGAGAGAAGAAATACCTATTGCTTGTAATGGAGTTTTAAGAATGTTCAAATATATTGTACTGTATTAAGATTATTTGATTTTTAGAAGGTTATTTTAAATCTTAGAAAAGTTGTACTCACCATAAAAGAAGTAATGACTGTAAGGAGAAAATTTCTTTTAACTTTATTAGCACACTCAGGGAACACCAAATATTAGCCACTTTGTCCTACAAGAAAACATTGGATCAGATTTATTGTGTCATTTATCAACAAAGATATTCTGGGCAAAATTGCAATAAAAAACAAAAAATTATATTGCTAAAAAATAAATAAATAATTTGAAAATTAATTTTATAAATTTTCAAGTTGAACATGTAAAAATAAATTCTCTATCTCATCTACCTATTTTTAATTACAAGAGCAACTCTTATATATAATGTTTCCCTTCACTTAGTTTTGATTTTTTTTTTAAATACCTTAACAGCAGTAGATGATAGGGGGAAAACTATTAATAGGTTGTTGCAAAAATAATGACGTAATAATGTCGTTTTTTGACGTATTTTTTAACGTCAAAAAACGACATTATTACATCATTATTTTTGCACCAACCTAATAGCTTGTACCAGTGGACGTATTTTCTCTGAAAAAGAAGAAATCACTGCGAGTAATGCACAAACATGCTCATAAGTTGCTGAAGTGCTTGCATGTTGTCAGAAACTGGCAGCTTAAGCAGAGGTTTTAATCACTCAGTGTCTGGCTTCATATTTCCTTCACTCACAATGTACCCTAATAAATTGAGAGTTCTCACTTCAAAGAAACATTTGTCATAATTTAAGGTTGTATTTGTTAACAGTCACTATGAACCGTTTAAGGTTGTGATCAGGGTCTGACTGGTTTAGTCCACAGACTGTTAAATTATCTATATAAGCAAATGACTCCTTCAATTTTTCTGTGCTTATTATATTGTCAATGATTTTTTGAAAACTTGACATGCTATTATAGTCACACCAAATGGAATTTGTCGAAAATGGTACAAACGGTCATTTGCCTCTAAGGCTTCTATAGGGTCAATCCTCTGGCTTGATTTCTACTTGGTGGTACATGCTCTAGAGATCAAAAGTACTATAAATGCAATATTTGGCAATTTCACTCAACATCTTGTCAATGCAAGGCAGTGGGTATGCATCCAACTGGGTGAACCTTTTAGCAATACACACTTGTAACCAAAAACGTTGGAATTACAATTTTGAGGCATACTTTCTGCAGTAAAATTGTTATAATTTCGCAAAGTATGATATGAAAAAAAATTTCTTTGCTGTAAGAGCCTCTCCATCTTATCTTGTAACAGTCCACTCCTATAAACTAAAACAAAATATTTCTGAGGTAATATTAAAGTTTCTGCAAATTTACATTTCTCTGAATCTGATAGTTTTTTTTTTAAATGGAAACAAGCAATAAAATTTATATAGATCTAAAGTGAGGTAAATGAGTTTATGAGGTTTCAATGGTTTATTTGCTTTTTCTGTTTGTGTTATGCAAAAATAACTTGGTCACTACTGGAAGATATATTTTTAGAATATTTTTTATTTCAACTTGATTCAAGTGAATTATTGTGATCCTTATGTTGACCTACTCATTCTGAATTTTTATTTGATATATAACTTAACTATGTTTTATCAAATCTCAAGATTTATTTTTAATTAAAAATGGTTGCTTAATTAAAAATGGCTGCCATTAAAATTAGTTGATATTATCTATTGATGTTAGTGGCCTCTATTAATTAAAAATGCTCTTTTTGTACAGTAACAAAATCTGAATTTTGAGGCTGCTATCTTGGATAGATGGTGCCTATATTAGATGACTGTAACATCTATGTGGTCAGGAATAGTACCTATATTGAAAACTACTACTATGTGAATTTTCACAAATATCAATGATAGTGGAGAAAATTTATTTTATCTATGCAAGTGTGTTTTTTAGTACCCAAAATCCTGATTTTGGCTTCCTATAGTTTTATGTAGTACAGCAATTCCTAATTTGGTCTGGATGAAAAATCCGAATAATTCGACAGTTGTTTGATGAATTTAAAAAATTCAAAAAGCATTTTTCTTTTTTCAATGAGTTCTATTCAAAAACACTAACTTTTATATACATCAAATTTAAAAAAATAAAAATTTGAGTGTGCATTGCTATATTAATCATCTACAAGTAGTCTATTACTAACCTCTTTCTGTGGTTCTCAGAAGTTATGATTACCTGTGCTTCCCATGTAGACTCATTTGATTTAATAACTCCCTCTACAAATATTCTTGTTACTTAGGTTTTAATAAATTGTTTATCATTGTAGGAGTACCATCTAGATTTTACTCCTATAGGTTTGCAGTTCGACATTAGGTTGTTAAAGAGTGATGAGTATTGAATGTTGATTGCTGCTAGTCCACAGATTTTAAAGGTTGGTTCGGGTCCTCCAAAAGGGATTATGATATTAGAATGCCAACATAGGAAATCATTCTCTAGTATCACATGCAACAGAGATTCTTCATTACTGATAGTTTTGTGTGAATGTAAGAATTATTTATTAGCTGAAGTCTGACTAGGCAGTACCCAATTACTTGGGCACACAAAGAAACATTCGTCATAATTATTTTGTCAAAGTAAGGAAAGATCTTTCACTTCTTAGCTTTCACCACGTTTGAATCTATGTAGCTTGCCCACGTCAATAAGGGCACTCACATGCATGTTGTTAATGTACATTTTTAGTATGGTTTTCAAAAGGCAGTCTAGAGAAGGATCAGTTATGACAGAATTAATAGGGTGATGCTTTGTTGGGGGGGGGGGTGAAGATTGACATACCTTAGAAAAGTGTCCAAGTTTTTCACATTTGCAAAACCTGGCATTTCTGACTGCAGTGAAAAAAGACGCTACAGAAGAAGCATTTTTTTTTTTTGAGAGCCTTGGTAACAAGAAGACAAAAATGAAGAGGCTGGAGATCTGTTGAGACTCCTGAAATGTGCCAGTGGAAGGTAAAAAAAAATGGACTGTCTCTGGATGACTTCTAAATTGTGGGCAGTCTTGTAGGCAGTTCTTAACATCATGGTTTTGTTTTCAAAATGTCTCTGCTTCACTTGAACATTTCAAAGGCCATTTATAAATGCATCCATAATATTTGTTTGGGGGTTTTTTTCTGCATTCATTGTCTAAAAATTGCAGTCTTTGCTTAGTGTTCTCAATTCAGTTACCTAACCCTTGAGTGATTCACCATCTTCCTGTTTTCAAGTGGCAAGAAAGTGTTGAGTGAAAACCTCACTTTTAGGCTTGACATAAATTGCATGCAGGAAGCTTATAGCTTCCTTGTAAGAAGGAGCATCTGAAATTATCCTGTAGACCAAAGGAGACAGATAGTTCGTTATTGGTCTTGTCTTGTCTATTTGTCAGTGAGGGTGCTCCGCTTTAAAGGTTTCTACAAAGTTTTTGAACATTAAAATCCAATGGGTTCATTGCTCAGCAGCTGTGGTATGGTCAGGGTTGATGTCAAACCATTGCAGTCTCATGTTCCATGTTGATTTTTAAGTTGAATGAATTGTAGTGAGAAAACGAATACAAATGTAACTTATCTGAAGCTTTATTCAACTTAGAATGGCGTGTCCCACTGAACTTAAATACAGAATACCTATAAGGGGAGATAATCCATACCACATATTGAAAAAAGGAAACCTGAAATTTCAGAATATTTCTTCATTCATAAAAAAAGAGGAAAAATATACTTTGAATCAGTTGCTATGAAATAATATTATTGTAATCACTGATGATTAAGTTCTCCAAACACATTATTAGCAATTCTACATAAGTATATTGTCATCCATTTGTTGTACAATTTATTTATGGAATGTCTATAACTGGCTTATTAATACAATAAAGAGCAAATATAAAGAAATAGTAGGGGTCTCCCTTGACCTTCAAAGTTTTCAAATTAGTATGCATTATTATTTTCTTTTTATCAAGAGCATCACCTATAAGTATAATCAAGTTTAGACCAAAAACAGACAATGATAATATTCAGAGTAGCATATCTATTATAGGCATCAGAACACAATACTGGGTTTAATTTATTCTTTTCATAGACTAAATGAATCAAAATACTGAATAATAAAAGTAACAAAGATGGTTATGTGAATATAATAATCAAATACATTTGAAATAAATAAGTTGGCCTTTTGTTTATGGTTTTACTTGGAGTTAGACAAGTAAATTTGAATATGCTGAATATATGTTTGCTATTTGAAATGTTCCAAAACCCATGACACTTACCTCATACAATCCTCTGGCAAAAGGGAATAACCGATGAAATACTTGTAAAATGTCCTCTTTCCTTTGCAAAAATGGGGAGAAGCAAACAGCAAATGTGGCAGTGACACTGAGAGCAATGTTGATCAATTTCAATAACCTGTAATGTAAGCACATCCAGTCACAAGTGCATTTACACATTCAAAGCAATAAAAGTTCTAGTAATTACTTTTATATGGAAGATACTTTGCAAGTGTTTTGGTCTATTGTTTCCATTTTAAACTGAGTTCATTAAAAGGCTGATGAACTTCCTTCTGAGCTAATGTGTTGGATTAATTCCTGTTTCATTTTCTTGAAGAAACAAGTCAATGATTTCTTAAATACAATATACTTGGTTCATTCATTTCCAACTTATGTGAACCATCTTAACCAGATGATTTAATGAAACACAATACAAAGAAATTCCTACCCACTAATAGAGAAAAACCACCAAAGTTCAATCAATGGTATCTCTAATTTTATAGTCTTTTTATATTTTTGTTATATCAAATGTTTAGAAATGGTGGAGTGTATTTACTGAGAAACTTTTATCATTAACTTCAGTTCTGTTGCTCATTTGTAACAGCAAACAAATGTGAATTAATTCTATTTATAATGCAGATTTATAGTAAGAAAAATGATTATGGATTGTATAATTTGAACAAATACAATATACCCTGTAAATATAATGAGAAATAAACAGAAATATTCTAAAAAAAAATACAAACCTATTTTTCTTGTTGTGGTAACATTTACCAAGGAGATAACAAAAGAAAGGCCAGGCATGGTAGAGTTCCATCTGCTTGTAACATAAAGATAGGGTAAAAGCTACAGATCCCAAAATATCATGATCAGAGAACAGAGCCAGTATACCCCAAAGTGCCAGGCCAAGGCTTACACAATTATACATGCAAGAGGTTAAGGAATCAAATGATTCTATTAAGAAAATTAAGCAAATATAAACAAATAATTTAATAGCAGGAAGATGAGGCATGTTTTCATTGTAAAAATTTATATATCAAAATATAAGTGTTTATTAAGCTTAACTTCATCTGGAACAAAGCTAAAAGAGAAATTAGTGAAAACCTGATTGGAAAATCTGTTTCAAATTCTACTATTATCCAATAGTGCTGATCAACCACAGCAGGCCTTAAAAATTGTAGATTAAATAAGTCTATTGCTCTCCCAACAGTCACTTGTACAAATCACAATATCGCTGGTTCAATTCACCGTCCTCGCTTTCTTCACATGTCACTACGAATAGCCAACGTTTCTGTCCCCCTTTTCACGGCTCCAGCACTCTTTTATCAGGCTAACACCGCGGTTCCCCAGCCAATCAGCGTTCTTCACTGTTATTCTCGGCTACACAGGCAAATTGCCTCCTCCAGTTCGACCAATCAGCACACGACTTGCTATTGGTGGAAGCATTCCAAACTGTACAAAAAAAAACCCTCATTCTTGCACATACTGCTAGAATGGCTGGACGGGAGAGTAATGCCATTTTCACGAAGCAAACTTGCTGATGTCACATGCTGCACGTTAAGGTAAGAGCCTTATTTTCCTATACACCAGATGCAAGCCACTCTGGCTCGCTTGCTTCTACGGGGCTGTTCACCACAAAAATTTAAGCGTGTCTAGTAAAACCTCAGTTTAATATCACTCAATTTAATGAATAACAGTTTCAACAAACTACTTGGGCCATAACAAACTGAGATTTTATTTTTACTGAACAAAGTTAGATAAACACTACCATAAGTTATTCATCAAGTTCTTGTTAACCTTCTTAGTTATAAAGTTAATTGGAATTGAAAAATCTTGTTAATTTCAGTTATTTTTAAAGACAATTTTCATTATAAATGACAGACTCTAGTTGGCAACAGTGTGTATATATATGTGCTTGAGAGAGATAGTGTGAATGTTTAAGGTTGCTTAATGTGTAGCCAAGGTTGGATGCTCTCAGTGATACTCAGGTATGAATGCAGTGGAAAAAGTTTTTGGAAGAACAATTCTTGTACATGCATGCATAGTTTCAGCTTAACCTCTTCAGATGGATACTTGATCAAATCAACTTTTTTTGTTGTTTTGTGCTTATCATCGCCAAATTTATTTATTAGATACTTTTTAGATTTCAAGCTACTGTAGTGACTTCAATCCGCAGTGAACATAGCAAAAAAGAGACAAAGGATGATGAATTCAATCCTTGAGAGTATAGTTAACAAAAATGTTAAAAGGATTGTAAATAGGAAAGTATAGTAATTTCAAAACTAAACTAAAACTGGAAAAAAATGATGCTACACAAAGATTTATATTAGTATAAAAAGATGAAACCAAGTAAACAGGCTTCATGATTTTATTAGCATAGACTAAAACTACTGAGAGATTTATATTATTAACATATGACATCTACATTAGTCATGTCTAAAAAGGATACTGGAAATGTCCATGGTCAATAAGCATGAGTCCTGGATATAACAAAATGCTCAGAGATGTCAGCAGCTGGAAACAGCCAAGAGTATTGTAGAGAGAAAAAAAGAAAAGCTCAAGTGGTTAATAGCAATCATTGAAATTATCTTCAATTTTAATATCCTTATTTTCATGAGATTATACTAAATGACTATCTGTGATAATCTTTAAAATGATATGATTTATGATAACTGAAGAACTTTTTGTAGTTATTTATTATTATAAGATTACAATGTTTTTGACAAAGTACATTAGACCAAGTAATTTTGATAATTTGGAGAAATCAAAGTGAAAAATTACTTACAATTTTGCTGTTTTCACACTTATTACTGATGTAAATATATATACATAGGGCAGGTATGTAGATAAGAAGATCTGCTATGAACACTGAAATATAAAATATATGAAACATTAAAATACTACAGTAATATAAGAATTCATTTGATGTAATAATTTAGACAAATAATTGTGACTGAAATTTCAAAGGAATGCTTGGTATCTCTAATGCATTTCCTCTAAACAAAAAATATACAGGTAAACAAGTTGATATTTCAACAGCAGAAATTATTTTTCAGGTAATAAACATAAAAAAGGAAATAATGCATGAAATTTAAAAAATAAAGCACATCTGATATTAAAGACTTGAATAAAAGTAATGTTTGATATAACTTCAATAAATTAATTTTTGTTATAGTAATAGCCTATTATCATTCATTACATTTCTAGTCTCTACATGGCTAAAAATATATGTGAAAGCACAATCAAGATAGTTGAGTGTGAACTCAATGCTTAAACATTTCACATATCTCTAACATAAAAAATGAAAAAATAAAAGACATTTAAAATATTGTTTAAAAGAACAGCACAACTACAAATCATGGCACATCTCTATGCTTATATGCTGTTGATCTGATATCTTTTTCTGCGTTGTTGATACAAATTGATCTGGTTGAAAATTATCAGGCATGCAGATACATTCACATATGAAACAACATTTTTTGCAAACAAGAGCAGTTTTAAAACATTCTTGGATGAACTTATAATCAATGGTTGCAACATAAGTTGTTGTTCCGCATCACAATAATTTATGTTAAAACAGTCTTCCTGTTTTCTATCAATATCTTTATTTGTAATCCTCAACTTCTCTACTTCCTATTTTTCTGTCTATTGTTATCTCCAAGTATTGCTTTGGAACAAACATATACATATCAATTTCCAAAAATAAGCAGCTTACTATGAATGTTTTCTGAGGGTAAGACTGCTTTAGCAATAATCATTCAAAATGATAGTTAATTTATTAAAAGCCTTTATGAAATTAGAGAAAAATAATTTTTGCAAGATAACTTCAAAAGTCACATTTTCCAGATTGTAATATTTTGGCAATTTACTAAACAGAATCTCCTAACATTATATTAAAAAATAAAATTAGTTTTAATTAAGGCTTATTTTTTCTTTGCTTACTGTTCTTATAAGCATTTTACTAGAATCTTAAAGTAGTATATATTAATAATTTAGAAATCAGTAACATTTTGTAAAATCATTGCCAGGCAGGTTGGCAAAAGCCAGTTGGAAAAGGTTCAAATTAATAAATACATTAAAATTCTACTTCACTAAACACAAGTTTTTGTTTGTAATCATTTCCTTTTTGACAAAACAATATTTTCACACTAATGAATAATTAAAAAATACATAGACAAAAAAAATGAAGTTAAAAATCGTCATTTTGGTAAATAATATTAAAAATGGAAAATAAAGATTTATTTTACCTGTGTATCGCATGAAAAGTTTATGTACTGAAACCTCAATACCATGTGAAGAATGCAAGGAGACCCAGGTAGGATCAATGTAATTTGACCTACAATTTTAAAAAAACTTGAAAATCTTTATCAGCAATAAATAGACTAATTTCATGACAGTGTTATGGCTTCAAAGAATATTTATGCAGGTAAAGAAACAAATTCATGATCAGAATCAAATTCACACACATGAAGTTTATTACATTAACTTTGGTTCATAAATTGTTTGTGAATTGAAACAGAAAAATGATTGAAGTCTATTAAATTTTTCAACTATGAATATATGTTTTTATTGGATTGAATGAACTGGCTGTTTTGTACCATATAAAATAGTAAGAATGTCATCATTTTTTAATCACTTTTTTTTTTTTTTTTTATTTATCCCCAATTTATAATATTAATATAAAAAATATTAGCTTTATAAAAATATTAACTTTTATTTTTTATTTTCTGAATTTTATAGACAATCGAGATGATTTACAGTAAACTTTGTTTAAAATTATATTTGGGAATGAAGGTTATGTAGCAGATATTTTTCAAGATGGTTTCTATAATTATTTAAATCAATGGTTAAGAAAACTTCATCAAATCTGAACATATCATAGATAATCATATGAAAAAAGTTGCAAAAATGGTTTGAGATTAAGTTTCTAATACATTAAAAGTAAGATCAATTTATTTGCTAAAGATTAGAATAAGAGATTGTGTAATAAGTAACAATAATTAAATTAGAAAACTGTTAGAGAATTTCTTTAATGTAATACCTTGTCAGAATGTAGGCGATTTCCACAGATTCTGTTATTATAAGTGAATTACTCTAACTTTATTATATTTTATCTTTATTATATTTTTTATTATATATCTATATATGTATATTATTATATTATTATTTTATTATATATCTATATATATATTATTTTATCTTTATTTTTATCTTTATTTTAAGTGAATTACTCTAACTTCTTCAGAAAAAATAGTAGTTGACCATTTATAGTGAAATGGTTTCCCCTTGAACTGTCCTTCGAGACTGGTTGCTAATCTAAGACTAAAAAGCTAGGTCCATCCTCTGCTATTTAACACATAGCTGGTTGTGTGTGTGTGTATGTGTGTGTTGGGGAGGGGGTACTAGATGGATTCATGCTGTCCCCAAGTGAACTTGTGCAAAATGAATGCAACAGGCCAGAACTTGAACTTGGCTTGCTGATTCTACTTTCCACACTAATAACCATTATGCCACACGCTGAATAACAATGAAACAAGTAGTAGGAGTGAAATAAAGGTTAGAAAGAAAGAAACTAAATTAGAATTGTTATAAAACCTTAACATAAAATAAAACTTACACAGCACCTAAAAGCCAACTATGGTAAGCTGTCAAAGGAGGATAATCCAGGCCCCAATACATTAAATCATTATCAGTTGTATTATAATACCTGGAAAACAGAAGAATGAAAAATAATACAATTTTCTAAATATATTAACAACAACAATATAGCACAGATGCTTTCAAACATAATTTCATTTTTTTAAAGCTTTGAGAACAGTACAGAAAAATATTCTTAACCATATCTTGATTTGGTGAAATTGACAGCATTCCTCAAACTTTAGTTAAGACAAATATCATCGTAATGGTTAGCTAAACAATATTTAAATACAAGTGGAAATTGCAGGAAATAATTTGATAACAACTAAATGCAACTAGAAAGTTTTTTCACTTCATAGTTTGTTTTTTCATTAGAAAGCAAAGAAATTGGACATTACATAAAATAGTATGGCTAAAAGTATATATGCATGCTAACATAAGATAATGGTTTTACCATTCTGAGATAGGCAGATTGTAAGTAATCTCCATCCAGTGTCTTTGTGCTTCAAAATCACCATGTAATGGAGGTTTATTAGCACCTGTGAACAGAAAGGAAAATATATATTTGTTTAATTCATCATAAATAATTACAAGTTTATTTATTTGTAAATATTTAGACATTTTTTTTATTGGAATCATCCCAAGCAAGGCAATAATGCCACTAAAACACAAGTGGTTACAGGTTATGGAAGAATTAGGAACAGAAACATTAATGATAAGCAGAAAGAGAAGAGAGTAATCAGGAGGAGAGTAGATAGTGATTGACATTGCATTTAATTTTTTGCTGATTAAAGTTGGCTGGAAAGCATGGAACCAGAAAAGAGTTCCACAAGCGAGAAATGTGAGAGAAGAAACTGTTAGCATAGAATTTATAGCTACATCAAGCAAGCTCAACTGTAAATTGATGAGATCTCAATGCCAGTTTAGTGCTGTGCTTAAATTCATAAAGTCTAGGTACTATAGTGATAGAGCTCATTCAAACAATTACCATGAAAGTATTTGTAGAAAAAAACATAGTGAGGCAACCTTACAGCAGTGGAAAATTGACTGGAGATGAGCCACCAGGACCAATAATATTGCAGATTCTTCTTTGGATCTTTTCAAGGAGCTCAAGGTAAATAGTACAGGCACTAGAACCATATGTGGCAGCAATATTCTAAGCATGGACGAATGGTAGAATTATAGATATGTAAGATAGAGAAAACTTATATAGTGAACAAACTTTTTTAGCAGCTCACCTCGCAATGGATTCAATATACTCTTTCCACTTCATACTAGCAGAGAACCGAAGCTCAAGAAAACACAACAAGTCACTTTCCTGGAGTTTAGCATTAGCCATGCTGATGGAAGGCAGTAAGGGGTCTCTCTGATGATTAATGGAGAGAAGTTTAGTTTTGGAGGTGCTAAAATTAACAAGCCATTTTTTGCCCCAGTTAACTACAGACTCAAGTCATTTTAAACATTGGCTGCCATTGTCAATTTACTCCTGCCTTACTATTGAGCCAGGAGCAAATTGCTGTGTCATCAGGTTAGATACCAAGTTGAGAGCTGATGTCATCAGGAAGGTCATTAATGAAAATTAAAAATAGAGTAGGACCAAGGCTGGAGCCTTGTGGAATACCTGTGTTAGTACAAAAGGGTCTAGATGAGAATCCATCCAAGATAACTCTCATTTCATGACTTGATAGGAAAGACAGGATCAGTTCCAAAAAGTGCTTGGAAACATTAACTTTTCAGTTTGTGGAGAAGATCTGAATGCCAGACCCTATCAAAGGCTTTTGAGATATCCAATGCAACAGCCCAGGCTTCACCATTTTTATCTAGAGCATGATAAACTCTTTCCATAATTATTGACCTGGAGAAATGAAAGTCATATTACTTGTCTGGGAAAAGGCCCTGCAATGAGAGATGATGAACCAATTCAGCATTAATTAGGGCCTCTTGGAGTTTCCCAAAAATAGGCCAATAGTTGGAAAGGTCAGATGGTTCACCAGAGTTCTTAAAAACTGGAACAACAGATGATGAGTTCAGAAGCACACTTCTTAATGGCTGTTACAGGGACACCATCAGGTTCACATGCTTTGTGAGATGATAGCAGAAATCATGGAAGGGGTTACATGCATATCACTCAACAGACTCAGTTCAAGGAAGGAAGTTTGGCAGGTATATTCTGGATGATTCAAGAGTAGTGTTTGTGCAGAATTTGTGGACAAAGCATTCAGCTTTATTAGCAGAGGATGATAACACCTCAAATTGAAGAGAGGAGGAATAGAGACCGTACACTTATTTAATGCACTATTACAGAGCTTGCCAGTAATCATGAAAGCAAAAGTTGTTAGAAGCTATTCAGTGCCTCATTCTCTCAGCAAACAGGGACTTTGCTCCTGCAAGGACTCCCTTACATTTATTGTGAGCAGCAACAAATAGACACCTGTTATGATGAGAGCTGTTATGCTGGTATAGCCAAATATATGGTTCCTGTGTGCTATAGCAACTGAACATGGTGGTGTGAACCATGAAGAGGATTGAGGTTTCACCTGCTATTTCTGAGAAGGGATGAAAGCATTCATGCCAACTTTGACTCCAGAAGAAACCTCAGTGGCACAATTTTCAATTGGGAGTTTAAAGATATCAGTCCAAGAGGCATCACAGAGAAAATTATGGAGTGATTCCCAATCAGCATGTTGGTAATGGAAAAAGGTCTTGTGTATAGAGGGTTCCTGTTTAATAGAGGATTGAAATGAAATATCAATAGCTACCACAGAATGGGCAGAATTACCAAGAAGGCAGTGTTGCAAAGCTTGGCAAGGGTGAGGAGAGGAGGTAAGAAATAAATCAAATAGAGAAGCATGTTGCTCAGTTTTACTAGAAAAACAAGTAGGAAAGTCCATGATTTGAGTAAGGGATTAGGCAATGGGAAAATTTAATGTCTGAATACCAGCAACATCAGTACCTTTAGAATGTTTAAGCTATGTGTCGTGGTGAGCATTAAAATCACCAAAGACAAAGATATTCACAGATGGGTGGAGGGAAGGTGCCTTTTCTATACTATCAGCAATTGTCTAATATACTGCAGTCCTGGGAAGAAGGGAAATGATAAAGGAAAAAGAGATAGTTAACAGAGTTTAATAAGATGGAAGCACATGAAGGAGTAGTCTGGAGCCTCAAGAGACAATTCCCTGACCATTGGAAGATTACCCCAGATGTAAACACCAAAGCCAGGTATGTGAATGCTGGAATCTTTTTGACAAAGAGGAAGATATCCTGGAATCAAGAATTCATTAGTAGCAATGGAAGTATTTAAGTTAGTTTCACAGAGGGCAACGATATCTGGTGACCATTCCAAGAGGAAAGATTCTATGCTGCAAAAGTTGGAATGAATACCACAAATATCAGTGAAAGAAAGGCTGAGTGGAGTAGGTGATTTTTGTTTACTTGTTTTTTCTTTTTGTTGTGTTTTCCATAAAATTTGTTTTGAGAAAAGAGAGAAAAGACCACCATAACTGACACTGTCATCAATGGTAATACAAACCAGCCAGAGCGTGGCGGAGAACAGAGTATAGTGTGGCCTCAGGGTTGCCCATTGGGAATACATGTAGGGACACCTAGCCATGTGCAACATAACACTACAAATATCCCGATATTATGCAACTGCTGATCAGAACAGCTTTTCTAAGTGCTACCAAAGAATCTAGACTACTAATGACCAGTTGGAAGCAGCAGCCGCAAACTGCCAACCTGGCACCCTCACAATAGAAAGTCACAACCACTAGTTAGTCCAATCACCAAAACATTATGACAGTTAAATCAGTGTGATCCTGGTAGAAGAAAGAAAGAAAGAAAGAGAACTGATAAACCATATCCTGAACAGGAAACAAGGGATGAACCTCTACTCCTATTCAATAGATATGGAAGGAGTTTGGGCTGGACAATAGGTGAGCCTATCTACACCTATTAACCAAAACAAATCATCTGGCCCCGCACCGGGTTTTCATCCGTACCCATATAAATGAACGTCCTCGGGCTGTTCGACAGTACAGTCAGTCGAGTGGAGTCAGTTCAGTCTGAGTAGCAGGAACCAGACTGTTGCTGACTGAAAGAATCCACAACCTCCAACTTTGCCTATCCTACCAATAGCAAGTTATACTGACGAACTAAGCCAAGCCAGCACCTAAGGACTTAAGATACCAAAACTTGCTTGAAACGTAAAGGTGTCACATTTCATAGAAAACAGACTGGGAGTGAAACGCACTCCTCTATATGTAAGAGATGGATAAAGTTAATTTGTTATTTCTTAACATACTTGAACCTCTTGGGTTTTTGTTTTATTTGCTTCTTTTACTTTACGCTTGTGCGATGTCACCTTCAGTCCGCACTCAGCTTATACTACAGCCCGACGTCTGATTGCTTTTGTCTACCTAAGATCAAAATCACAACGTGAGTAGGTTAGACTTGAGATTGAAGCAGTTACTCTGGTAACCAGATGTTGGAAGTGAGCTGGGAACGACAGAGCAGGTATTGAACCGGTACAGCTGGTATGAAACCGTTAACATTGACGACTAGAATTTCAACTCGACTGTCAGGTGAGACACTTTTTTTTTTGGTTAATCTCCCGATAATATTTCGATTGTTGTTGCTCTTAATTGTTTTTTTTGTGTGTTTTGAATTGTTTAAATATGTCTGACCACGATTTGGATAGGGTAGACATAGAGGAAGAGGGGGTTGAGCAAGGGTTGCCAGTAGACCTGAGGAAATTGTCGGTCAGACCTAAGATTCCAGCTTTTGATTATAATTCAAAAAATTTAGAGATTAGTTGGCAATTCTGGATAAGAGCCGCATAATCTATGGACTCTCAGACCGAAAAACCCTGTATTTGGCATATGACACCATGAGAGGGAAAGTGTCGGACTGACTCAGGAGTTTGCTGATGAGAGGACAGCGATAGAGGCCATGAGAGCCCTCCTGAAGATGGTGCAGCTGAAATATGAAACCCCTGGAGAATTAGGAACCTGAGCAGAGAAGCTGTTTTCGTTAGCTTTCCCAGAGAAAGTAAAGCACAACGCAGTAATGCAGACCCAGGTGGACGATTTATATATTGAAGCACACCGTGACAAGCGTATTCACCACAGCGTAATGAAGGAAGGAAGGACCGCTAAGGTTATCGGTGACAGTGGCACTGGCTAAAGAGAGTCAGGGAGTTTGGGAGAAAGTAAGAGTAGGTAGGAATGCCCAAGAGCAAATTTGGGAGGTAGGAAGAAAGAAGAAGTAGGAAGGGAAGAGAGCCCTCCGCCTGGAATCGAAGGGTCAAGCAGGAGTTTGAGGAACCTGAGGTGTGGGAAGAGAATCCCAAAAGAAAGGCTTGGTTGACAAGGCATGGGTTTTATAAGCCCACACTAGGTCAATACGGGCTGGTCTGCTGGACATGTGGGTATGAGGACCACAGAGCAGCGGACTGCCTTGATCAGGACAGATGTACTAGGTGTGGGAAGAAGGAACACCTAGCCAAGTGGTGTGGGATAAGGAAAGTGCCCCACCGATATTATTAAAGAAGGCTGCATCTGAAAGACAGGACCAGGGAAAAGCCAGTGGGCCAGCCCAAAAATAAGAGTGAGGGTGGCCCAGTTAAAAAGAAGGAGTATGAAATGTTGGACATGTGGCCAGGAGAGACACTTAGGTAAAGGGCAGGTCGCCCCAGAAATAAGAGGGAGGGTGGCCCAGTTAAAAAGAAGGAGCATGAAATGTTGGATATGTGGTCAGGTGGGCTACTTTGCAGTTAACTGTCCAACAAGAAGGTGCTGGTTTTGTGGAAGACCAGGGCACCTGAAGAGGAATTGTGCATTCAGAAACAGCAGAAAGAGATTGGGAAGGGTCCAGCCAGGACCACACAGGTAGAGAAGACAAAGAACTCACCTATGTGAGGAGGATGGCAAGAAATTGTTGCTGCTAGCACCTATGGCTGGGATAACACAGAGATGGGAACGTAGGAGAAGGAAGGCCAAGGTGTTCTCGTCACTAACGCAAGAGAAGGAGTTGTCTTGTAAGGCAAAAATAGGGGGTATGGCAATGAAAGTTCTGATAGACACAGGAGCATATGTTTCATTGCTGAGGGAAAGAGAGTATAGGTGGGCAAAACAGAAGGATGGGATACGAAAAGCGGACATAGAGATTACACAGGCGGATGGTGACCCCCTGGAGATAAAACAAATGGTGAGGTTTCCTGTGAGAATTGGAAAATTGAGAAGTACCCAGAATTTCTACATAACGCCCAGTCTGTGTACAGAGGCAGTCTTGGGAGAAGATTGGCTTCAGAGCCAGAAGGCTCATATAGAGTTTAACCCTACTGTGTTGGTAGTAAATGGTGAGAGAACGCCACTGGGAGATCCACCAGAAGAAATTATAACAATAGTGGTGGAGGAAGATATAAGGCTACCCACTAGATCAGCAGTGTCAGGTAAAGGTAGACTGGTGACAGGAAAGAGAATGAGAAAGGGAACCCTGCAATTGGTCCCTGTAGAGGAGAAGGGCCCAGAAGAGAATGAGGTAGCTCTGTGTGAGGCAGTAGTAGAGGTAGCTGAATTAGTGCCCATTATGATGGTGAACCGGGCTCACAAGACAGTAAAGGTTAAGAGAGGAGAGGAGGTAGGAAAGGCACTATCCCTACGAACCCGGAATTGTGTAAAATTCGACAAGAAGCAAAGAAAATACGTAGAGCAACCAGAAGGAATAACAGACAAAGAGATATTGGCACTTGTTAAATTTAGGGCCAGAGTGAGAGGTCTGCTAAGAAATAATTGGGATGTGGTGGCCAAATCAGATAAGGAATTAGGCCAGACCTACACAGTAAAAATGAAGATCGATACTGGCAATCACCACCCTGTGGAATTGAAGCCTTATAGAACACCTGCTCATAAGAGGCCCCTAGTGGAAAGGTAGTGAAAGAGATGTTGCAAGGTGGGATGATAGGAGGCTCAATTTTCCCTTGGAGCTTCTCAATCGTGAAAGTAGACAAGAATGATGGTGGGAACTGTTTCTGTGTGGATTTTAGGAAACTGAGTTCCATCTCTAAGCCTTTGGTGGTGCCATTGCTACTAATTGATAACATATTGGCATTATTGGGGAAAACAAAGTACTTCTCCCCGTTGGACTTGAGGTCTGGGTATTGGTAGGTAGCCCTTCATGAGGCTGACAAGGAAAAGGCGGCATGGGGAAGATCATCATCACCTGTTGTTGGAACAACAGCATAAAATATTTGTACAGGCCAGAAGAATAAAGAGGGCACAGAAGAGAAGAAATGAGAGGGTTAATGCTGAAAGAAAGGTAGTAGAATTGAAGGTTGGAAACCCTGTCTACTATAAAATTCACCAGAAAGAAGGAAAGCTGGACCAGAGATGGGAACCATACTACAGGATAGTAGAGCAGATGGTCCAGTATTATATGTAATATGGGATTAAGTGGCAGGACACGCAAGGAGGACCCATCATGCCAATGATCTGAAGAAAGCTGAAATAGCTAGCCTAGAAATGAGTGAGCAAAGGCCTACGAAGGCAAGAACAAAAAGTTGAGACGGAAGAGGATTCCAAAGAAGATGAAGAGATAGATTGACTTAGCCATCTGGACAAAGTGATCTGAGTGACGGAGCTGGAACCTTCGGCAGGGACCAGCGGTGTTCAGTCGTCACCTGAATCGGTGCAAAGGAGACCCTGTGATGTCACCATCTCGCCCCCATATCCAAAGAAAAGGAAGAGAAGAGCAAGGAAAAGCAGTCAAGGGTTCAAAAGGGAAACACCCTAAAGATGAAGAAGAGCTCAGTGAGTGGGAGGAGGAGGATCAGATAGCCTTTCTCTGAGCTGAGAATGGGGTAAGAAACAAGGGAGATCTAGATGTTGAATCAAGAAGTAATGAAGTCTAGGGTACAGTCTCAAAGCAGAAGGAAGAATCAAGAGAGAAGGAAAAGGATGAAACACCTCATGAAGAGAAACTGAACACTGAGAGAAGGTTAGAGGTCAAACAGGAACTACCTCTGAAGATGAGATTGAGAGGGGTGGGGAAGCCCAAATCTCAGTAGAACAAAGAAGGCTGTGAAGAATAGAAGTATTCAGTGTTGACAGATAATGACACTGACTCATCCAAAAACCTACTTGCTGACTGTGGTGGATGTGAATGGAGGGGATAGAGGCACGGGTTGCAACTCATGAAGGACGGAAGAAGATTATTGGCATTGCTGACTGGCCAGCAGTAGTGTCATGAAGTTACTGCCTTTGGAGGGGGAGCCCCGCGTGCCTGTCGGACCAATCGATCTGCTCAGAGTTAGAGGAGGGAAAAGATGAAGGGTTACAAACTTAGAAAAGAAATTATGGAATAATTGAGTGAAGAATTGTTAAGAAGAATAAAAACAAGAGAATCTTATTCCCTTGCAGGAATGACCAAAATGAAGGGGTTGATAATAATGATGATGGTAGCCATACTGACGATGATGATGAGGATTGCGGAAGCTTGGAAGCACAGTCGAAATACCATTTTTTAAAAAATGGGTGAAGTAATAATAACCAGGTTGAAATGGTTGATCACATTCGTGATAGATTTAAATCCATGTGAACCGCTGTTAAATAAACTAAGAAATGAGCAATTGGAAGCCACTATGATAGAGGCTCAATGGAGGGACATGAAAAAGATGAGAAAAGAGATTGGTGGTTCTGATTGTGGGAAAAGCGTTAAATATCCTGTTTGGAACAGTGGCTGAAGATGATGTTAAATTCATAAGAAGAAAACTGGGAGAAGTGGAAATAAACCAGAGGAAGCTGGCTCAAGTGGTAAGGGAGAATGTGTCAATATTAAATGTGACATGGTTGGAAGTGGCCAAGAATAGAGCCAGAATTAATTGGTTAATAAATAACCTAGCAGGGTTGAGACAGGAGGTAATTAATGATACAGAAACTGTAATGATGGAATTACAGGAAGTAAGTGGATTTATGCAAAGATATTTCCAAGTAATAACAATTTTGAATAAGGTATGACAAACTAGTCAGTCATTGACAACCTTCCTGGAACATGTGAGAGCACAATTAGACATGTTGTCATTGGGACACCTGTCCCCAAGCATAGTAACCCTGGGTCACTTAAAGGAAGTGCTCCTCAGAATACAAACCAAATTACCCCATCATTTAAGGTTGCCAGTGTATCCCACCAAAGAATTGTGGAAATATTATAATGCGCTGGGATGTATGACCTTGTTGGAAAATAGAAAACTATTAGTTTTGATGTCTATTCCGTTGTTGGATAGAAAGAGTATATTTGAGATATACCAGGTTATAAATTTATCTATTCCTTACCCCAGAGGAGATCAAGGTTTGGGAATGGTGGCAAGATACAAGGTGGAAACGGAATACATAGATTTAAATTCGGGTAGAACAAAGTTCATGTTGCTAACAGCAGATGAAGATAAAAAAATGTAGAAATGATGCTCTGGGGATTGTACATTGTTGAACCTTATCTATGTAGTTGGTAACCACAAAATGTGCATACTAGAATTGCTTGAAGGGAAGAAAGAGGGAATTAAGAGATTAAGAGAACTTGTCAAGTAAAGGTATTAGCAAACACGGCATTACCACAAGCTATCAGTGTTTCAGACGGGGTGTGGGCAGTGGCCACACATAAACCAATCAGCTTGTCTAAGGTATGTGGGAGAGAGTCCACAAAGACACTAAAAGTGAAACCACCATTATCCCTGTTAAAATTGCCCCTGGGATGTTCGGCATTTGGGATATCTATTTCTTTGCCCCTATATTACCAGGTAGAAGAAAAATACGAAGAGAAAGATTCAATTGACAGAATTGATTGACAGAACCTTAGTCAATTGTACAGAGCTGTGGGAGCCAATAGTGGGGGGATTCCCCAATGTTACCTTGGATAAAATGCTAGTGCTAATGAATCCGATCGGAAAGATCGATATGGATCAGTTGAGTGACAAGTTAAGTGTATTGGGAAAGGAAGGTATGGCATGGGAGGATGATGAACAGATTGCAATAAATTGGTCAGCAATGATGAGTACATTAATAATTATTGCCATAGAGGGAATAGCAGTATAGAAATTTAGAAGTAGAAAAGGATTAATTCATGGTAATCAAATGAGCATGCAGTAAGGGAGATTCTGAGCAGTGTTCTTTACCCAGACAGAATCAAGGAGGAAATTGCAGGAAAGCTGACAGAAGAAGCTAAAGTGGAACCTATGCATACGGCGGAAAAACCTCCTGTAGCAGAGAGAAAAACATTGACCAAGAAAAACAAGCCATACTAGCCACACACATACACCCAAAAGCACACGCACACTTTAAATTGCATGAAAAAGAAAATGAAATGAACATAAAGAAGAAAGACTGATCATGAAGCATACCATTAAAAGGAAAAAGAGAATGGAATTGCATGAAACAGATGCATGATGCATGCTAAACAGTGGAGGACTGTTATTATTTACTTTACCAAGGTATCGCTTTCAGATGCCAAGACGTTGAGTAGCAATATGGTGATTGTAAAATTTTGGGCAGGAGAAAAGATAGCGTGGAAGAATTGTGATTTGGCAAGATAAAGAATTTAATTTCTCAAGAAGCCAAGGGTTCCAGTATAAGCTAACTTCACAAAGGGACCAGATGGCAAACTTTGACAGTGATTGATGGAATTGGTAAAGAGTGCTGGTTAAGTGGATTCCGAGTGACCAAAAGATATGATAGATTTTAAGTGGCAATATAGGATTCGTAAAAATTTCGGCCAATGGGAAAAAGGAGAATTTTGTAAACAAAAATTCTGGATTATAATTTTAAGGAGGCCAGCTTAGACAAACCTGCACAGCCGGGATGCCATTGGTCGAGTGGTAGCAATGGTGATAGGCAGAAGTGAATGGATGAGAAGAATGGAGAAGTTATTAACACCCACTGAAGGGATTGGTATGAGATATCAATGTGAGAGAGGAAGAGTGTAGGAGGATAGCTCTCCTCCGTTCTCCCCGCATGTACAAGGGAGAACCCCCAAAATGGAAAGTGATTAATTTTACAAAAATGGGAAGTAATCAATTTTCCTGGCCTGACAACAAAGAGATTACATTACAGCTTCACGCTACAACAGTGAGTTAACCACAGCCGACAGCACAGTGTCACATATTGGTGCCCTCACCAGGATTCAACACTCAACTAACCACTGCTAGGAGTTGTGGATAACTTCACCCAGGACAACAACGGTGTCTCAAGTGAACAAACGGAAACAGGCTAGAGTGGGAACCAAAGGACTTTGGTTAATTATAACCATACGGTTCCAGACTCTCTAGTTCAACAGCCTGGAAGCAGAGAAGAACGACCTGGAAATTTTTTTGCTTAATCTCCCGATAATATTTCGATTGTTGTTGCTCTTGTGTTTTGAATTGTTTAAATATGTCTGACCACGATTCGGATAGGGTAGACATAGAGGAAGAGGGGGTTGAGCAAGGGTTGCTAGTAGACCTGAGGAAATTGTCGGGCAGGCCTAAGATTCCAGCCTTTGATGGTAATTCGAAAAATTTTATATGGGGATCATCTGTTGTCATCCCAGATATTCACTCTACACTTGATGACAGCCATTGCCATATAGAGCACACATGAAAAAATAACACACACACTTTATGCACACAGAGAAGACATTCTGTTATGCAATGACAATGAAGATTTCTGGAATGGCTTCTGCTTCTATTGGCACTTACTGTGCTCAACACTCAAACACTTTTTTTTCTAATCACTCTGGATCTCTACACATTAGACCAAACCTTGTGAAATGCTCCTTCACATGTACCACTGCCAATGCTTATATCCTCATTAAAATATATATTCTCTATATTTTCAAAAACTGCTCTGTTGTGACATTATTGTAGCCATAATGGATCTCATTATGAGTGTTACTACATTAAGCCTAAATCCTATACTGGTGAAAACAGTAACATTGGCTCCTTAACACCACTGCCAGGAATGGCCACAATGACTTATGGACACGCACCTTTAAGTTGGCTTTTCTAGTCTAATGTAGCAATACTGATCCCCAGCTGTCACCACTTCCTTAACTTCTGTGAGCAGATGTCTGCTTCTATTGTACACTGGGCATGCGACAGCTGCAACTAGTTTATCTGCCAAGATTTTGTCTTTCATGATCACCTTGGCCTGAGTATTTGGTCTATCACTATGTGGGAAGATGTATGAAAGATTACTTAATGTGAGTTGACAATCTAGCCACAAATGCACATGCATGAGCTTACTCTGCAATGCCAACTAATAACTGGGATAGCTTTTGTAGCTCCTCCAGATACATATTTGTCATCTTGCTTTTGCATAAGGTTTGTAGGCTATAAAGGAGTCCATTGCAAGTGTCTCAAGGAAGGTATGTTTTATCTGCTTCACATCAGTCCACACTTTAGCACTAAACTGTTGGTATATGGCAAATGTACTGATAGAAAGACTTGGTCCACTCTCTACACTTTGTAGAGATCACACACCAGCTCAGCTTTTCAATCCATTCAACTACTGATAGTCTTGATGTTGAAAGCTTTGTACTTCATCTAATGGTTGAAATAGTAAAAATAAAATGGTCACAAATTCACACTGCTACACATACAAAAAGTAGCAAATCCACTCCCACAACTGTTTTTTTTGTATTGTCATTTGTTCACTGCCTCTGACTTTACATGTATTTGAAGGTAGGTACACTAATCCATAGACAACATATCCAGACTATTCCATCAACTGTTTTCTGTTAGAACTGTCAGAATGGGTCTACCCTAGTTTTTGTTTGCATCATGGAGCCAATAGCATCAGCAGATGTACACCCTCAGATGTTTTGAAGGTAGGTAGACTTTTTCTGTACAGAGGTATTCCTGAATATTTTGCAATATAAAGCAAAGATAGAAAGGCAAATTCAAAATCACAATATAGACAATTAAATTTTAAGCAACAGATTGAATAACCAATAGAATGACTTTTACTTTGTAATCAGAATTTTTCAATTTCAAGGCAAAATGAAAACATTTGTGAAGAATCAAATACTTGTTGATCTTGAGTTCTATGTTCTGTGAAAAAGTACAATAAACACTTAAGAGAATGGATCAATAATAGATCAATTGACAAAGTCAAGACATAAGAAGACCCACACAAGTCAACTAGGATGCAAAATTAAACTATAATTATACATCTTTAAAACACTATCAAAAACTTATCAGTCAAGTGATAGTCATATGAAATTAATTATTGAGATTCACTAAAAGTTTCATAGGCTGATGAATTTTCAGTTCATGGTATCAGAATAAAAATTAAAATCAGGAATTTGGGAGATAATTTATTGAGACAACTGCAGGGAGCAAAACAAGGATATCTATCAACCATTATTCAAGCTACACTTAGGCAAAAATGACTACTTATTTTTTAAGAAATACCTAGATTCTATGTACAAAATATGTATTTCTATACATGAATTAAAAGAAAATTAACATCGACATTAAAACTGCTGACAATTCCTTTATTTAGCAGATTATATGAATATAGATTTAAAAAATGTGGTTGATGAAAAATATTACATTTACTTAGAAGTAAAATTGTATGAGTGAACTAGTTTTTTTTTTATATACTCAACAGAAAGAAAACCAATTCAAAACAAGAAACTTAAAATCTATAATATATTGTTTTTTATTTATTTTAAATACCATGTCTCTTCAGGACATAAATGATAATTACTCTCCACAGATATGTGAATTACCCTGACTTCTTAGGAAATATAATAGAGTAATTTCCTTCCCCACAGTTTTAAATTCAAAATGATCCTTCTTTTAGATCAGCTGCCACCCAAGGTGAGAGATTCTAGTCTACCCTGTTAAATAGCATATAAGAGAGGTGGATTCATGCCAGAATTCAAACTCGGTTCACTAATTTCACTTTCTACACTTTATCTGTTCATCTCATAATATCAAACTAGAAAGATAATTTTCATTATTTTTTAAGATTTTAACCTTGTCACCAATAAATCTACATATACTATTTTTTATATTAATAATAATAATCAGGTAAATATATTTTGTTAAAAATAATGATGCTAGCAAGATTATCTACATGCTAAATTGTGTAATTGATGTATAACTGTTCAGAGATTTTTTAATGTTTTTAAATTGAGTAGCCTATTTTCAACCACCATGAAAATCATCAAGTATAATCTCACCGGACAAGCACCCCACCACACACTGAAGACAAATAATTTTTATTTTTATTATTTGCAGTTAATGTATACTTACCTGACATACAAAATATTAGATTCATTCTATAAGAATCCTGCAATAAGCAACACATTTTAAAGATTGTTTTAACTCTTCTCAGTGTATAAGTTTTTGCAAGAAAGAAATACATCATTAACCTCTTGTATTGTTCTTGATGATTTCCATTTTAGGCATGAAATTTGAATCTTTCGAGAAAGGTCAATGATTAAGTGTCTAGAATTCCTTAAAACAAGTATATTTCACCAATTTTACAAATTAAATTTTCCAATTTAAGAAAAACATACTTAAGTAATTAAGATGGAAACAGAATTATTTTATGAGCACTTAAGATGATCAGTTTTCTTTGAACTAATAGCAATAAAAATCAGAAGCAACTTTTATTGAAAATATATTGTAATTTGTTCCTTATAACCTACCATAAAGCAATCATGAATGGAATAACCAAACAATTGTATAATTTTCTCAGATTTGAGATGGGCTTATTAAAAAAAATGGTCAAAATTTGGTTAAGCTAAAATTAACATTTTTTTTGGCAAAATGTGTTTTCCTGTATAGTTTGTTCTGTTTATAATTTTTTTTCTATTCACTTTAAAAAGAAAAAAAGAAGGAAGTTTAGAAGTAGAAATGGGTAAAGTGGCTCTAAAATTGGAAGCCCAATTTACAACATACTTGATTGCAAAACTGGACCCAGATTTTGTGTACAAATGTGATATTACAAGTGCAATTTACAACGTAAAGATCTTGGTAAACTGGACACTGAGTTTATTATTTTGGGAGAGTGGATTTTGTTGAAGAGTTCTCTCAAATTGTTTATTTTGTAATATCTTTTTCAAGTTTTGTAGAAGTCTTGATAATCCAGCAATATGTGTTTTACTGATTGTTTCTCTTGACATCCTATACATATTGGGGGTTCTTCATTCTCCAGTTGATATTTGTGAGTGATTTTGGTGTGGCCTATGTGAAGGTGAGTTAGTACTATTTGTTGTCTTCTGCTTTTGATATTTTCAGTCTACCATTCTCAAAGGGTAGTTTTAACATTCTGTAATTTGTTGTTTGTATAAGTGTCCCATTGTTTATGCCATTTGTTTGTAATTGGTAAATGATCTGGATGATTCATTTTTATGTTGAGTATTTCAGAATGATAGATAACTTGCAGTTTTTATAGTTATCAAGATTTTCTGATGTTGGATTTTTATCAAATTTCCTTAAAGTTGTGTGGCGTTTCTTGATAGCTTCTTTACATTCTTGGTTAAACCAATGTTTGTTAAGTTTTGTTGCAGATTGAAATTTTAGGATGCTTTCTTTTACAATAGAGAGTAGTATTTTGGGGAAGAATATTATATGATCCCCTTGGTTGGAGTTTGTTTCAGGGATTAGCTGATTTTGACAGAGTTTTCTGTATTTTTCCCAGTCAGCCTTATGAAGATTCCAATTGGGAGTTGTATCTTCATGTTCAGGGTCATTTTGTTCAAGTATGATTGGGAAATGATCACTCCCATATGTACCTTCATGCACTTTCCATTTAAAATTTAAGGCTAGTGTTGGAACACACATGGTAAGGTCAATTGATGTGTATGATCCAGTTACTGGGTATAGATATGTAGGGTTTTTATTGTTGAATAGGAAAAGGTTCTCTCTGTTAATGAGTTTTTCTATTGTTTTACCTTTTTTATTGGTTATTTTCATTGCTCCATATTGTTATGACTGTTAAAGTCTCCCATTAGGATATAGGTCTTTGGAAGTTGTTTTGTTAGATTTGCCAATTCTGTTTATTTAATAGTGTTGTTTGGAGGAATGTATATTGAACATATGGCCATTGTTTTGTTTTTAATTGTTGCTGATACAGCAATTGCCTCTAAGTTTGAGTTCAGATTTAATTGTTTATGTGGAGTTTTATTATGGATTAATATTGAGGTTCCCTCTGAGGTGCTATTTGCTTGATTATATATATAACTGTAGGCTGTGTAATTCTTTATTTTTATTTCCTTATTTTCTTTAAGATGAGTTTCCTGCAGGGTGTATGTTCATAATTAGTAGTATCAATTCTGCCAGATTGGGTTTGATACCACAGATATTCGATTGCAGGATGTTTTTTGCCATTATCTTAAGTTTAGCTATTAGTAATCATACTTTCTGTGCTATTGGTTCTGCTCATTGAGGGGGTCAATTTTAGGGGCTTTTTTGCTGAATCTTTTTTCTTCTCTCTGGAATTGTCTTTTTGAGAATCTTTACTAAAGTGCTTTGGTTTGTTTTGAGTCATACTCTGTTTTGCTTTTATGATATTCTTGTTTATTTTTGCTAGTTTCTTTTTTTCAGGTTTTAGTACATCAAATCTATTTTGAGTGGGGACCTCGTTGATATTAGTTTCCTTCTTTTTCTCTTTACCCTGTTTAGGAGGAGTTAATTTTGGGGTTGGTGGTCCCTTTGATTTATCATTGGTTAACTTTGACTTTTCATTTTATCTTTTGCGGAATTTGGAATGTTGGCTTATCTTTTTGGTATGATTCATTTATGGATAGGGGTCTTCATAATGAGACTAGGCCTCAGTTCATTTATGAATGTTTGCCAGTCATTTGGTTCTAGTTGCAGTAATTTTGTGACTAGATTTTGGGAGTAATCTGACTTATTTTCATTTATTTATATTATTTCCCCTCTAGTCATATCAGCATAACTCTTTTTTTGAAATTGTGCTTCTATGATTTTCATGGCCTCTGAAAAGGAGAGATTCTATGTTTCAACTTCATTATGCTTTTTTCTTTTTGCCATATTGGGCATGCTGCACATTTGAGATTTTGGTGCATTCATTTTGGTCATGGTCTGGGGATTTCTTGCCACATATTTTGCATATGTACTCTCCTCTGCACACATCTTCATGATATCCAAACTTTTGACATTTATGGCAATGGAGAAGGTTTGGAATAAATTGCTCCACTATGTTTATTTCATACCTTATTCTTATACTTAAAGTTATTATGTAAGTGTTTGTTTGGATCATCTGCCCTCCATCCCTTTTTATGGACAGTCTTATGGCATCCATGACACCCTGGTTCTTTAGTTCATTTTTTATCTCTTCTAAGGCACATAGAGAACACTTTGGAAGTGTTCAAGTTTTTATGTGAGTAACTTTTTATACTGCTTTCATAAAATTTACTCATTTTCAGTAAGGTGTTGGCATATTTTTTATTTCCTACCACCACAAGTAGAGTTCCATTTTTTAGTTTCTTTACATTTGTGTGGTCGATATTCATAGATATCACTTTTTTAATTAAAAATGGGTAGCATACATGTTAGAGGAGTGTCTCCCTCTGACTCAAGTATTATGAATTTTGGGAAGTAATCAGAGAATCCTTCATAATCAGTTTCCAATCCTGAATCAATGTGTAGTCTCTTTTTTAGTTTTTCTTTCCCCATAAGAAAATGTTTAACTTCATTATCATCGCGCTGCCCCACCCACCTCAAAATTGGGACATGACAAGGGGGAAACCCATTCACCTTGCCATGACAGAGATACGTAGATGGTATACTTGCCTTGAGAGCAACTTCAAGCACCTGTAATTCCTTAGTTTCTTCAGTTTAAGTACCTGAAAATGTCAGTGGTAAATCAACCATGTTGAGTTTTTCTCTTTCAAACTGACTGACCCTTAGCCACCACTTTCTATCATATATTTGGAAATAAATTAGTCAAGTATTAGTGGTGGATTGGGGATGATGTGTGGTGTTAGCTGTAAGTTTGATGTGGGTTATATATGATAGGGCTTGACATGACCAGCCAGCTGATCGGATTGGGCCTCTCTGACCACAGTGGAGTGTTACAGTTAACAACAACCATGTTGAACTCTCAAATCACAAAAAAAGAGTTGAGTCAGTTAACTTAAGGATTTCAAATTTACACCTACTGTTCCGAAGGTTCACATTTGGGTAAGTAAAAGTTTAAGAATCAATCTCGAAAAAGAGTCACACTATTCAATAATTTGTTTCTGATCATTTTTCGTTGCTTTGAAGTAGTTATTTTAAGTAATTTTTCAATCTGTAAAAAGTTCAATACGCGTCAACTAGACTCGGACGGGCAGCTTTCGAATAGAGCCTACGATCACATACATTTCAACGATATAATTTCTGGCACCATACATATTTGAAATATAGGACAATAATAACAAAATCAAAATACCATTTGAATTTACAATTGTAAAAGCGAGGAGATCTACTGAAAGATTTAAAAAAAAAAAAACGTCAACAGTGGACATTTTTGTCAGGGCTAAAAATAAGAATGGAAACTTGTTTTTTGAAGTAGAAATACAGTTTACATATTTATTTGTGAACCTCACCTGAATATCCTCCGAGAGAAATGCACCATCGTACTAATAGAGAACCAATAACCACTAGAATAAATTCACAGACTGGGATATACGATTTTGATTTTGAGGCCATGTTGGATGACCGGTGTGTACCGAAAAAGTTCCTTATTTTAAATCTAGAAAAGAGCAAGCATAAAAAAGTAACACATTTTAAAAAGATTTCCCTTTACAATATACATTCAATCTTTTGCTGTTTATTGACGTTTAAACATAATTTTTGGTTCAAGCGATGTTTTTTTTTTAGCTATTTTAACACTAAATTATTTATGAATATTATTTTAAATATGAATTTAAAGAAACGATTCATTACTACAATTATCAACTTTTAGTTTTACTTTTCACTGTAAGTGACTGAAGTTTTTTTTTTTACTTTTTATTTTATGTATTATTACACAAGATTGTAAAAATTTACCTAAAATAAAGGAATTATGATCCTAAATGAAATGTTCAGTGAATTGTTTTTATTACTGAGAATATGTTAGAACACTTTGTGGAAATTTTGAGGGTCAATTTCAAACTTGTGTATTCTCTTTTCGATATCTCGTAATTTAGGTGGTATTGCGATTTCTGTTTTGCTGTTATATTAAGAAAAATTGGCAATAACATTGCACCAGAAAAGCAAATAAAAAGAAGGAGAATTATAGTATACATTTATTCTTTATTCTTGACAATTGACAACAAAGAAACTCTATATTTGTTTATTAGGCAGCTTATTTACAAGAATGATTTTATATTTCAAGACAAGAGTGTGACATGGCGGCAGATAAAGAAAAAAATGTCCAGAAAATCCATTTTTTTAAATTTAGTTACTCTCTTCGTTTATGTTTTATTTAAATTTTCTTGTTCATAAACATGGGTAATTAATTTGCTTAAGCCACGCACTAAATATGTAATAAAAATTTGCCGAATAGTTAAGTTATATTTAGGTGTATTTACATGCTTAATCTGAAAATAACAAATTTTGATAAAATCTACCGTTTTCAAGTTATCGATAGTAGAAATTCGAACTCATTCGCGTCGCAGCAGCCATTAATAATGGCGTTGTATGCAGATATTTGCTGCGGAATAATCTTTTTTATTGCGTACGCAATGAGTCTTTAGGTGCGCAGTAATTCAGTCTCTAGTAGTAAGAACCGTAAAAAGGCCGTTAACAATGTAATCTTCCGCGCAAATCTGCTCAGCAATGAATGTATGTAAACAACACTAGTAATGTTTGCCATACCGTAACGCGAATGAGTTCGAACTTTTATTGTCGATAACTCCTAAACGGTAGATTTTATCAAAAATTTCTTTGTTATTTTCGAATTAAGCATATAAATTAAAAATTTATATGTACATACAACTATTCGGCAAATTTTTATTACATATTTAGCGCTGGGTTTAAAAATCAAATTATCTCATTTTTATAAATTTATGAATAAATTTTTTTTCATATTTATTTCTTACTCAATATTCTGCCCTGAAAAAAGTAAAAGCAAAAGTATTACTCTTCCCCACCAAGTACGTCAGACTATTCCCTTGTCAGTATCCAAATTGATGCCAAACCAAAGGCATGACCTTGTAATCATCATCATCATCACACACATACATATATACTTACACAAATTCAAATTATACAACAAGCATTCATTAGATAATAAATCAATACTACTGTGTAATGGACAATTTATAAATCGCAGCTATGCGACAATTTTATAATCGCTATATTTTCATGTAGTCGATTTCATGCACTTTTGGGAGAATCGGATCCCAGAAGTTTTCGTGAGTTTCCCCATACCTTGCTTGCTGATTAGTCAATGCTAACCAATCAGATTGTTTGCACGTGAAGAGTGATTTTTCCCGCGCAGCGTTTCGGGTCTGATGATCATCTATATAAGCAAAGAATATTCTTAGTTAAGTAGTGAGATTTCTCCCTCCCACCACAGACAATGAATTGTAAATAATGGGACTAGTTTAGGATTTCATAGAGTTTCTGAGGCACTATGGTGATTGAGGAAAGAATGGCAAGTAAGAATGCGTTGTTTTGGTGAAAGGAATATTGTTTGTATATCTGGGTCAGTGATTGTGACTAGCTAAGTTTAATCTTAAGACAGTTGATGACCATCCTTTTCCCCTTTTTGACCTTGTGCCGCATTTGTACATTTCACGTACAATAAATATAGTGAGATTTCAACTGCCACACAAATCCACGACAGTTGAAACCATGCGCCAATCTTCTCACTCACACCACCACTCACATGCTGAATATTCCCTATACTCACATAATATTTTTCTTACACAGCAAAACCGTTGAAAACATTTATTACCAGAAACTATTACAACCTTATTTCTTTCAGTGAACTTTGGAACAATTAATAGGTAAAGAGAGACAACTCTTGTTTTACCCAATGCATGCCTTTCTTTCACATCCTTGTTTGTACATCTTGTTAAATACAAATTTTATGTGTAATGATTTCGTTAGCTTATCCTCTTTTTCTTCACGTCAGCCCGGTTTCCTAGTCTAAGTTAAATTAATGTAGTGAAGTCCGCCACACTCTGATTTGCTGTTTGAGAGAACGATTTTTTTCACTACACGAAGGCAGATTGTGGCAGCTTTTTAGCTCTAACATGGCGGAAGCATCTCTCAACCTTCTTCAAACGTACTGCCTCCAAAACTGTAGCCATCGTCTCAAAATTTATCCTTTCTGGAATGGAGGGGGCGCGATATAACATTACTTGTGCGTCCCAATAAGGGGTAGAGGTCACAAGAGGCCCACTAACATTCATAATTAAAGACGTGAAATCTGACAGGTCAACAAGAGGACAACAAACGACAAACTTAAAATTTAATACAAAATTTATTTAGAATACAGACCAGAGTCATTGTAGTTTAAATCAGCATGTAAGTCCACAGTTAAAAAGCTAAGTTCACATGTCCGGTGAAAGTGTTGAAAAGTTGCTGGTTAAGTCCAACAATGAACCTTCCATAGTATAACTGAAGTGTACGGGGTAGGTTATTTGAAGTCTGGACGATATAGCGAAAGAAAGTTCAATTTAAATGTCCGTTGCTGGCGTTGAGTAGTTCCTCCTAAACTCTTCCTTTCTCATATTGGTATCTCATACCAATTCCTTCAGTGGGCGTCAACAGGTTTCCCTTCTTTCTCATATGTTCACCTTCGCCCATCACTCACGCCACCACTCAGCCAATGAGCGCTCGGCAGTGTGGGTGTGGCTAGACTGACCTCAGTTTACAATTATCGCCCAAAGAAGACAACAGATGGGTCTCCTTCTGGACACAAGAACCAAAACCAAATGATATTTCCGAAAGATAATTGGTGGCTATTCTTTTTGGGGTGGTCTCGGTCGCATGCTTGACCCAGTTTCGATTATCTTCTAGAATTCTGCTTTGTATGCCGCTGACCGAATTGAAATTTTTATTATTGCCACACGTGTGGGCAGATTGTTATTCTTTATCCGTATTCTGTTTCCCTTGTCGCGTCATGACATTAATTAATTCTGACAGAATCCGATACCCGCTTTTCTTATGAATTTTCTATCTTCTGCGAAAAAAAATACCTTTCTTCGTAAATGAAAATAAAATCTTTACCCATTTTTCTTTTGTTAAAAAAATAATGTCGCTCGGTATGTCTTTCGTTATAGCTCTTTCTCACCTTAAGTATTTCTCGTTTTTAATTCCCAGCTTAATTAGTTAGCCAATTACCATAGCTGAATAGTGTCACAATGTGGAATAAATCAGTTTTTCAATTCTGCCTTGTCTTTAAAAATACCAAATATCATATTTTCAATCGGCTTCGTAAGATGTTTTCGTAACTTCCACTTTAAGGCAGCGCCATCAATCAATTTTCAGCCCAGCTTTTTCCAGATGGCCTCCGTAGTAATATCTTTCCCCAAAACAAAGTCACTTTCTTCAAGCCGTCTTTGCTTAAAAAATAAATTTTTAAAATTAAATGCAATCTCGCTTCTTTCTTTCAGTTTGTCTATTGTTCCATTCTTCAAGCCTTTTCGTCTTGTTCCAAGTTATATTTTAATTTTAACACTTTTCTTTCGTTTGCCAGAGTCATATAGTGCCACATATAGACTTGACGGTATCTCAGCAAATGTCCTTAAGAAATGTACTCCTGAACTGGCTCCCGTTCTCTCTAAACTCTACAATAAATACCTTGGTGCTTCTTGTTTTCCTGCTTGTTGGAAACCCTCTTTTACAGTTCCAGTCTTTAATAACTCGGACAAACCGTCTGATCCTTTTACGTATCGGTTTATTAGCCTTCGACCTCTTTTTGATAAAGCACTAATCTCTAAGGTTTGAAGTTAACAAAGCATTAATTTCTAAGTTTTAATGCTTAACCAATTCAAACCAAGTTCGAATTGGTTAAGCATCTTACATCACAGGTTGTTCGCCTCTCTAGGTTAACTGCTGATATGTTAAATGTTATTGTTGAAAGTGTCTGTCAAGCTTTAGATAAGAATAGTGAAGCTCGGGCTGTTGCCTTGGACACATCTCGAAGGCGTTTGACAACGTTTGATATGCTGGTATTCTCCACAAGTTGATAGGTTATGATATTTTTCGACGAATTTTTGTTTTCGCGCATTTCTCGCTTTTAAAACTCTCTTCCAGCTTTTTGCTTTCCATTCAACTTTGATCTTCAAAAATATAAATGCAATATCAGTCGTTATCTTGTATTCTAATTCCGTTTTTTTTTTATTACTCTTGCTCCTTAATAATGTTTTCTTTTTCTTATATCTTACACAGAGAGTAAGCCCTTGTAGTGTTTTGTTTTAAATGGTATTCACCCTAGACAAATCTCGTGGTCACTCGAGGTAGGGGGTTATAGAGTAAAAGACACATCTTATGCGGATATGTGTGGAAGATAATGGTTAACCTTAGAGTTGAACAGATTAATATTATAAGTTGGGAGTCGGTTCCACGTGCCGCTCTCTCGTGGAAAGAAGCTGCTCGAGTGGAACTTACGCCTCACTAAAGAATTGGAATGAAATTGGTTCGCTACAATGTGTGTGGTATGGTGGGTCCTAGCCGCAAATGTCAGAACTGGTGGAACTAAGGAGTGTAGTTCAACTGAACACAAGGACGCGGAGACGCTTTTGGACTCTATCAAGAGCAAAGACCGGACAGCACCTGTCCATATATGGAAGCAGTACTCCATTTTCGGCCTGATCTGGTTCTTATAAAAGTAGGAGATGGCAGGAGGAGTTGGGTACTTACTGGAGCGATACAGGGAATCGACTATTTTTTCAGTATCTTTAACGATGGATCATATGTACAAATTCCACTGGTGGTCTAGGCTAAGTTTAAGTCCGAATGGACGACCAAGACATTGGGATTTAACAAGGGAACACCCATTCATCGCGATTATTAAAAGTTCTAGGTCCGATCAGCGATGGTGGAATATTACTAGTTTGGTTTTCGAGGCTTTGAATGTGACTAGCTAGTTTTTTCCTTACTAAGACGCTAGAGGTATTGCCTCGCTTGGAATTAAATATTCAATTATATATGCATGGCTTTGGTGTTTACGCCAAGGACCATCTCCCGCTGGCAAGAGAGCTGTCTCTTGAATCTCCAGACCATTCGTATATGTGTCTGCGGCTATTTCTTCTCAATGCTGTAAGCTACGCTCTCCATCCTCCCAATGTACTCGAATGCATTTCTGACAGCATTGACAAGGCCCTCTCTCTCTCTCTCTCTCTCCATCCGTTTGCTCGCATATTCGTGTTAAGCGATTTTAACGCCCATCATACCAAGTGGCTTAATAACGCTACTACTGACCTTGCAGGCATACAAACCCTTAATTTTTCAATTTCTCAATCCCTCAAGCAAATAGTTGACTTCACCACACGTTTTTCCTACAAGTGATCTATGTTTTACCTCCATCCCCGAGTCCTGTAGCGTCACGTAGCTCTGCCCTCTTGGCAACTCCAATCACGCTGTAGTGTCTGTTAACATCTCTTTCAACTCCACCCCCTACAGAGAACGCCCTACCACTAGAACATCGTTCTGCTATCAACGAGCAGCCTGGGACTCGTTCCGGGATTTCATTCACGACGTCCCCTGGGACGTTGTCTTCACGCTCCCCGTTCAAGAATGTGCTTCTGAGGTCTCCTCCTGGATTAAAGCTGGAATCAAGGCTTTCATCCCCTCAAGGAAATATAAGGTCAAATCGCGCTCCTCCCCGTGGTTCTCCGCTGCTTGCTCAGCTGCCATTGCCCATAGGAATCACTTTTTCTACCTTAATCGTAGCAACATGCCTGATTGCAATAGACGTCTCTTTGTCTCTGCCCGTAACGAGTGTAAGCGTGTCCTCAATGAAGCAAAGTCACTATTTGCTGCTCGAATTAAAGAATTATTGCATCTCGCAAATTCGGCTTCAAGGATTATTGGCTTCTCTGCAAGAGCGTACTTAACAATAGAAAACCTTCTATACCTCCTTTGTTCGACCAGTTTGAGGTTCTGACCCCTTCTGCCGACAAGGCTGAATGCTTTGCTTGGAAATTCTCATTCAATTCAACGCTCGACTCTTCCGGTGTACCCACACCCGATTTCCCCCTTCGAACTGAGGCTCAATTGAGCGACTTGCACATAACCCCGTCATCGGTTCTGTGCATCATCTCTAAATTAGACCCCTACAAGGCTAGTGGTGGAGATGGGATACCTGCCATTGTCCTGAAGAAATGTGCGCCTGAACTGGCCGCTGCCCTCTCCAAATTATATAACTACTGCCTCAATGAATCTTGTTTTCCACCCTGTTGGAAGTCCTCATCCATCGTTCCTGTCTTTAAGAACTCTGGAGATCCTTCTGACCCTTCTAATTACCGTCCTATCAGTCTCCTACCACTCTTCGGTAAAGTCTTTGAAGCTTTAATCAACGCCGAAGTGGTTAAGCACCTTACATCCCATTGATCTGCTCTTCGACAAACAATATGGTTTCCGCCTTGCCCGTTCTACAGCTGATGTGCTTACGGCCATAACTGAAATTGTTTACCAAGCACTTCATAATAACGGAGAAGCTCGTGCCGTGGCTCTTGATATCTCCAAAGCGTTTGATAGGGTTTGGCATGCCGGCCTTCTTCGCAAGCTTCAGGGTTATGGAATTACAGGTCGATTGTTCGACTTAATACAATCATTCCTGTCGAACCGTACACTGAAAGTCGTTCTCAACGGTTTCTCCTCCAGCTCCTATCCCACGAATACAGGTGTTTCCCAAGATTCTATCTAGGCCCTTCTCTGTTCCTTATCTTCATTAACGATCTTCCTGATGTCATAGGTTACCAAGTCGGCATCTATGCGGACGACACTACTATTTACTCCTGCCTCAAAAATAAATCTAGTGTTGCCGACAAAACTAACCTGACCGTTTGTCTTGAAAAGGACCTCCAATCGGTTGTGGACTGGGGCAGGAATTGGCTGGTTAACTTTAATGCCTCAGAAACAAAACTGCTCTCTATTACTCACCAGAGAGAACCATCCCTGCCTCCCATTGGAATGCCTGACACTCAACTCCACGAGAGCACCTCTTTGCGACTGCTCAGTTTCACATTGTCTGCTGACCTGAGATGGAATGAATACATTGAGTCAATAGCTTCATCCACCGCTAGGAAAGTTGGCTTTCTGTGCCGCGCCAGGAAATTTTTCTCGCCGGAGTCGATCCTTCAAATCTACAAATCAACCATTCGCCCTTGCATGGAGTATTGCTGCCATATATGGTCTGGAGCCCCTTCTAATTGTCTCAAAGTCTTTGATAAAATCCAAAGAGGGATATGCAATGTAATTGGCCCTGATCTGACATCTCGTCTGCAGCCGCTCTCTCACAGACGTGCTGTTGCCTCCCTCTGTCTTTTTTACAAATACTTTCACGGTAACTGCTCCGATGAGCTGCTTTCGTTGGTTCCCAGACTTCATGAATTTAAGCGTTCAACGATGCTAGCATCTCGCTCTCACCCTTTTACTGTCGAAACTGTTAAATGTATCCGTCTCTTCTACTCCAATAGCTTCATGTCTCGCACTTCTCGCCAAGGGAACTCCCTCCCCGTTTTTTGTTTTCCTGATAGCTAGAATCTCCAACTATTCAATCGACGTGTCTAGATGCCCTGCTCTATCCTCTAACCTTCTCTTCATCCTTTCCTTTATCACTCCTCTTTGTTCTCGCTCCAACTCTGTAACCCCTTGCGTGCTAGTGGCTTCCCGCTTCGCTTGGGGTTGAATGCTTAAAAAAAGATATATATACATGAGTGGATATTCAAATATGACTGTTGCTGCATGGTGTCGGTCAGTGTCCACTTTTGTATTTACATGCGCACTTTCCTCGGTTAATGACCACTTTTACCGATAAAATAACATACCATAAAACTGTTTTTATCATATATATATTTTGTTATATATCCATACAACTGAATATATATATATATATATATATATATATATATATATATATATATATATATATATATATATATATATATATATATATATATAATAATAATAATAATAATAATAATATGCTCTACTTTGCATCGGGCACTGTTTTTTTTTAAATAAAAATAAATGCTAAAGAACTCTGGATTATATATCTGACTGTTCTATTCTATTATTTGAATATATATATATATATATATATATATATATATATATATATATATATATATATAATAAAAAGAAAGAACAGTGAGATTTTAAATCCAGAGTTCTTTAGCATTTATTTTTAAAAACAGTGCTCGATACTCAGTAGAGCATAATATTAACTATTATTTAAAAATATGTATTCATCACGACACAGAAATTACCATGTTTCGAAAACAAAGCCTAAATCTTAAACTTAAAATTTAAAGTTTATGCTCCATTTTCAAGCGACGATGAATAACTTTCAAAAAATGATTTATTCTTTTTATAAGCTAAATAGTATTACATAGTTTAAGTAATTGGAGGAATGAGATTACAAAATTACGCATTTTCTTACTTTCTTATTTTTGATTTAAATAATAGATATAATTATGCAATGTTTTTTAATTAATTACTTTTTAAAGAAAACATAATACAATGTCTAAAAAAACTGTTATTTCATTTCTTTGATTTAATAAATCTTTATTTTTCAGAAACTTAATAATATATAACTTTTCATGTAGGTACAAAGGACATGGGTCATTTAAAGATCTACATGTTCTCATCTTTTATTAGTTTCCATTTTACAGTGGGTGTTTTATTTGTCTCTTTTAAATGCCAAAAATATTCAATGGACAATTTGCAGGAATTCTACAGTTACATATTTTTCTTTACTATTATTTATTCTTATTTCTAGATCACTATTTCTTTGATTCTGGCTTAAGTATATAAAGTTTTATTATTATGTTTTTTTTTTTATAATTTTTTTATAAATTTTCAGTACAACTGTAACTTACTTCATTTTAGGTTATTTTTATTAAAATTTTGCTAAGTGTATTATTCCCAGGAAAATGTTTTTCAATTAAAGCAAGAAATTCATGTCCTAACTTACTACTAAACATTTGGTTGAATGGGAGGTTGTACCAAATGATTTTTCTATTTCTCTGGTTATTCTTCTTAGTTTTTTTATATAATTAATGTCAGGATATTTGTAGCCACTATTCTTTAAGGCTTTATTATAAAAAATTACCGTGTTCATAGAATATTTTTTCATTAGTAGAATTTATGCTTATTCGTTTTTCTATGGATGAAGGTATATGCTTTATTATAGATGGCGGATGATTTAACTTCGAGTGGATATATAAAAGATTGGTATTAGGTTTTTCATAAGGTATATATTTTTCATTGTCTAATGTTATATCGAGGAAGTTTACCTTTTTTAATGTAAAACGTGTAAGCACGTTTTAGTCATCCGGTCCTCAGGGTCTTAGAACGGCGTTTTAACAACGGGTCTAACTCTGCGCTGGTCAATTCTAACGCTGGTCCAAGCTGGTTGTTGGTCGCTGGCCGCTTCGATCTACACTAACTGTGCACTCTATGTTCTTGATTTCAGAGCAGTAAAAAATCGAAGGTCGTAGTCTCGCTGCGCTTGCTCAAGCTATGGCGGGTGCTATGTCAAAGTAAAATAAATTCATGACGAAAAATAAAACAAGAGATTCACGGGGTTAATCTTCAGTTGGTTTATATAGCGCTTGGTACGACCAAAATTAACCCTTCCCTCATCAATCTCTATAGTGAACTGGGTCTTGTCTAAACTTCTGAAAGGGCTGGGTTCAAAGTCTTGGAATTAGGAAATCTGGTTGGCAGCTGACGTGGATTTCAAGTATTCGAAGTATATGTGTTATGTTCACATACAAGAAACCTTCAACCTTGTGCAACAAGAATTATTTTTTCTGTGTATTTGCTTATATATATATATATATATATATATATATATATATATATATATATATATATATATGTAAACATTTGTCCTTTCAAAATCGAATCGACTTGGTTATATTTATTTTTCTATTAACCCGATTCTCACCCGACAAACTCGCAGGTCGACCAACGGAGAGCTTCCCGATTTCTACCATCTTATAACTACTCTCCAGGATCAAAACAATCACAACGTGGCTGGAGGGTGGCTTCGAATTGACATTGGGAACCTGTAATACTAGAGACCATACCGGACCAACGGCTGGTCCCGTGGAGTGCGTGGTTCTAGTGGGATGAGAATACGGTGTTACAATCTAAATTCTCAACAAATAGACACGCTGTTTTTCATTCTTGGGCCGGTTGCCATCTTAGCGAAAACATAAACCAGATCATCTGCCTGTTATGACGGATCGATTTTCATAATCTTAAACCTCGCAGTGGGTTCATTTTCTGTTTTCATTTTTCAATTCGTTTTCGCTAACGAAAATATAATTCCCGTCTACTTTTCTTTTCGCCAATGTGTTTTTCTAATTTCCCAAGAAGGAGATAAAACCATTTTCCAAGTTGCATGCCAGAATTTCGATAGATAAATAAAGTAAACTCTTGGTGCATCGTTCTAATTCGTAGGGGTGGGGTAACCCATGTGGCCTTTTCTTTACTTTTACATTACCAGGGAAAATATCTTCCATTCTCTCCTTCTATCTATATCTTCCAGTTTATATTTCAAGGGTTTTTCTGCTTAGAATTAATGTGTAACCATCACAGCCTCAGTGTTACAACTTTCCAATAATTTAGAATATGAAATATTCTACGAAGGAATCAAAGATAATAAAGACTACTTTTTGCATCACCCAGGCCTTTGGTGACAAATTAAGACGAGCAACTGAAAATTAAAAGATTTTTGAAAGGATGGAAACTGAAGCCTGAATCACAAATCCAACATGTCATGATTAAAATTCCACTTCAATAAGCGAAACATGACTATTTCAACTACAAAATTATTTTTCAATTACAGCATTACCACCAGCATTAAAACAGACAATTCTATTCTTGTAAGAAAAGACGAAATCCGAAATGCAAAACAAGTTGATATGATTACAACTAAAACCGGCAATTCTACAATATACCTCCTAGAAGCCGTGGTTTTATGGAGGTTATCAGTTATGGATGAGTTGTTTAGCTTTAGAAAGTTAAAAAAAATTCAAAAGTTCAATTATAAAAGTCCAGGAATACCAGAAATAGAAATACAAAGAAAGAGTCTGGGGGAAGTAAATATATATGTATGTATGTATGTAGGTAGGTATGTAGGTATGTATGTAGGTATGTATGCAGGCATCCAAATATAGTAGCTGTCGCTTGACCACATGGTGACGAAAGTATGTTTGTTTTCACTGTAGCTGGTTAGCTGCCTAAGGTCGCCAGCTAGTCGTGAAAATGTTGTATTTCGTCTCTGGTTATGTTACTTTAACCATGGCGTTGGTGAATGGACAAAATTAATTTATCGATTCTGGTTTTCCATTTGGTTATATTTACATCTATAGATCCGGTTCGAGAAGGGCGCTCTGCTTCTAATTGGCTCGTGGCCTATATGCTGGCGAAAAGTTGGTAAAAGCTTTCTGATTGGTTGATTGACCTATTTTTTTCTAGAAATTTGTTATTATTTATTTATTTTGTACATGCTGATAGTGAAAGCATTCTGATTGGTTGGTCGAATTATAGCTTTGTTTGCCTGGCGTTTTTATGAGCTGTCTATTTTTGGTAAAATTTTGATCTTCATTTTATTTTTAATTATTTATTTCTCTATCATCACAAGGCGCTGATCATTGCAAAATGAATCAGTAACTAATTGGTTTGTGAAGCATAAATTCCTACAGGCATTATATATTAAATTGGGTTGTTCCTAATATGAGAAACACGCCAAACATATTTACTTCTAAAGAATATGAGGACCAACAAAATTAAATATTTCAATAAAACAAAATATTTTACAATATTGTTAAAGTTCAGTGGTTTGTGGCTGAATCAAAGGTTTTGTTCATGTTCTGGGTGGACACATCTTAAAGTAAGAGTTCAAACTTCTTGTACTATATGTATGTGTGTGCACGTATGCATTTATGTTTGTTATTACTAGAACGTTGACGGGGAAAATTTAAGTACTCGTTATTAGGTAAATGAGAGAAAGTAAAATTGATATAACAGGGTCTTTGGCGACAGAGTTATTTGAAATGTAGCATTTCTCAAGTGGAATTTGTTCAGTTGGTTTTCCACTAGCGAATTTATCTGTTCCAGATGAATCAGAAACAAAATCTCATGAAATAATTGTGATTGGTTGAAAATATATTGAATTATGATTTTATATATACTTCAACAGAAAGTAATGTATGGAGCCTGCTACATACTGACTGCTTCTTGGCCATTTCGGCCACCGCTGTGAGAATGTTCACATCTGGTGAAGTCTCTGGATGTGATTCACTACATCTGTAACGATTGCATGGGTAATAACATCCCCAAAAGAGCTTTAAATCTGCACAACTAAGTAAACTAGCACATAAATTAATACCACTGCTACTCAAACATTCTCAATATGGCATACGTATATACAATAAACTCAGTCTAATTCACAGACATTCCGAAAAATAACAACAGCAACTACAAAGATGAAATTATACCAGTAGAAATAACCCACTGCCACTGGGTTTGATACCATACAGACATCAAACAGAGATTGAATATTTGAAGAGTTCACATGTAGTATATTATGTAACATGTAAGCTTTGGTATAGGTGGCCGAGAAAACTGGAAATTTTACCATCACCAGGACAACTTGTGAATAACGAACAGAAATTTAATAGGGCGAACAGTTCTTGTAGCTCCGACCCCTATTAGATATAAATAAGAAAGAAGGTATTTTTTATTTTACCACCATCAATGGTATATGGAGTTATTTTCGAAACAATACCTATTTCTATTTCGTCACCTGGAAGCGGACGTATATACATTGTCATGGAAAACGGAATAGGAAATAAAAACTTCTATGCCTTCGAAGATCATTCCAATGGAAATTCATGATCGTGGAAGTCGCAAAGTTTCGAAGTGTTTTTGTTGCAAGTGAGGAAATCAAGTTGTATGGTATGCCAATGTGTGTGCGTGTGTGAAGCACATGCTAATGAAACATGTATGTGACCACTGACTGCGTGCGATAGCAGTAATTTTAAAACACAGTGAACAAATAGAGGGGACAAAACTTACTTTCGTCCTAGCGTTGTATGTAGAAAAATCATCGTTGATACACGGATTGCCATGGTACGTGTGTCTATGTTGTTGATCGAGGTTGGTCTGGTTCGCTGACTACCTTTCGCCGACTGTCCTTCACTGACGTGTCGCTGTTGCTGATGATCCGTTTTTATTGCTTTGGGTCCGAATCACCGTTTCCAGTTCAACCGCGCGGACATCGTAGAAAGCGCATCACGTGATTTGTCCTATCCAATCAGGTCCCAGAAACCACTTATTTGATTTGGAGGCGTGTTTGTACAGAATTGTAAAAAAAAGTTTTCCATATTTACTGAATTTACTAAGATTTATTTGTAGGTGTCTCTTACTTGTTTGTAATTCACTTATTGGCTGTAAAATATAGGATGTTATACCCCATATACCCCACAAAGACAAGAACAAAGAATATAATAGAGTATATCATCTCATCAATGCAGACCATTAAGGTCACCTTTTCGGTCAAAACAGAAGAACAAAAACGGAAAAAGTAAGCAGCAACAAGAAATTAATTAAAAAACTATAATATAAACTAGGAGCTATTTATCCACCAAACAGTGAAGTTCATTACACATGATGCCTAAAGAAGACGGCAGTTATCAGAAGGATTACTAGAAGGACACTATAAATATTTCCTGTACAAACAAAACACCAATAGCAATCATTTACCAATATCAATTATCTGGCTTATCTGAAAAGAAAAAATATATTTCTCATATGCGGGCTGACTGCCACATAGCATAGATGCATTACGTTTCTCTTTGTACCGGACTTGCGATCATTAAGAAGACAAACTGCTGCTTCCCCTATGTTTCCCTTTCAATAACTAGTTATTCCAAAATCTAGGGTAGGGAATTTGTTATTCCTTTTTCAAGGTCCTACATATGTATGTATAATTACATCACGTAGACAACATTATGGCATGTACAACGGCAATAATAATAATAATAAAATAAAAAAATAACTTATGTAGTGGGTGCAATTGTTTGAACGTTGTGACGCAGATTGGAAATTTTCAAAATAAATGAACTCAATAAGTGGGAAATTTTTATACATATATTTATATAAAGAGCAACATATATCACAAAAGAAGAGAAAATTATATTTACTGGTGTACAAATAGCAAAAAAAAAGAAAGAAAAAAAAAAGAAAACGGAAATAAAAACCTCTAGTGTTTGCATTTCTGCAGTCATCACTCAGGAATGAATCGGATCTATTTCTCCAACTCTTGAAGTTACTTGGTAGAGAGAAAATTCACACTTACTATCAGCACGAGGCAAACGGCATGGTGGTGGGACAGCGTTGAAAGTCAAAAGGAATTAGCGTACCACTTGACCTCTGTATAACGGCAATAAAAAGTGACCTGGACTATTCATCTGCAAAAAAAAAAAAAGAAAATGGTATATGGCACCACTCTCAGATTACCTCACTATCTTATCAACATTTTACGGGATCACCACAATGAATCCTAGACGCCACTTCTTTCATGGGTCGACTGACAGTAAATATTACCATTTTAGTGTACTCTCCTATTCATAAACAAAAGTTCACGTATGTCTCTTAAGACTTATAAACTTGTACTTGCATTTTTTGCAGGATTTGGTGCAGATCAGGGATCACTTGTGAACGTCAATAGTAATGATTTCTAAGGTTCATAGTCTCCATCACATCATACACTTTTCACTACTCACTCAAACATCCCAACACAGAAGCGACAATTACTAAATATTGTCAATAGGTTTTTCACACTGATCCATGAAGTTAATTTTCCTCACACAAGACAATCTCACTGTTCGCATAACATTAACTATTCACTCACAAAAAATCAGCAACATATTAATTACTTCAAGCAGTGGAACATTGTACATTAGTTATCACAGAAAATAGCAATGCAGTTTTTCATTTTTTCCCTTTCAAATTACAGGCTATCAATAGCAACATGACTAGAAGCCAATTTTGATGAAAACTCGTCCATTATGATTGTTTACTAGCACACACTTTTCTTTATTTCAGCATGTTGTATAAGTAATCATACAATTTTCCTTATAATTACTATTATTCACCTTGTGAAAAGATTCATTAGAATATTTTAAATATATATATACAGACAAACCTCTCATCTACGACCGCCCTCACCACCACCAACGAACTTCGGGTGCAACGGACAAAATCTGCAGAAAAATAAAAAAAAGATTATGCAGGAAAAAACTTCCAAATCGTCAGCGATGTATTTCAAAATATGCGGGTTTAACGGAACCAGTCGTATTAGTTCTCAAAGTGAACGCTTAGCGTCGATGGCGGGCCTTTCAATTGTGAAAAAAAGATGGGTGTACAGTATATAAAGTACAATACATTAGAGCGTGCATGAGAAAGTAGCTGTGAGAAATCTATTATTTTTGTTATTTTGATTAATATATGAAATATATATTTATTTATGCCATATATACATGTTTATAGTATTTACATTATGATCATAACCCTTCTCAATCTGCGGACAATTGGCGTTAACGGACCACCCCTCCCCATTATTAGTCCGTTGATGAGAGGTTTGACTGTAGTTATATTTTAGGTTACGAAACATAATTGTAAATGGAAAATAAAGGTGAATATTACAAGTTCATTTACTACTAGATTAGTCAATAATACTGGCAGGCAAGGCCTGTGCGTACTACCACTCCCTCCTCGGACAGGGTGTGAGGGTTAATCCTGATTGGGGGCCCAAACAGTGCTTTGTGATCCTCGCTATCTTATCAACATTTGCTTTTTCTACCTATATTTATATACGTTACAAATTAATCTAAGCACAATTGATTTTCACATATTTTAATGAATTTATTTTGAATTAGTCAATTTTATACTGTGTTTTAGATTTACTAGATCTAAAACACAATATAAAATTGAATAATTTTTATCCATAACATTTAACATTTTAACATTTTTCTATGTTTCTAATTTGTATTTAGATACATTGTATTTATTTTCAATTTGTATAGTTGAATTGTTCACCTATATTGTATATGTTCCATTATTGTATATAATTATGTTACAATAAAATGTGTATTTTATATGAATGAAAATTATGAAAATTGATATGTCGTAGAGTGAGAGCTCCGTATCATAGATTGGGGTATGAGATTGTTATAATAAGCGTTTGTTTTCGAAAGGAAAGGAATAACGAGGATTATTTTTTGAAAAAAACGTGTATTTGTTTAGTATATAGGATGTCTTACAGAGTTGTCGGAAAATCAATGAAATGTCAATGTCTGCTGCTGATTGACAGGATAGCGAGGTGTAGCTGGCTGTTGTTCTATGAGACGTTGGTAACCTGAGTGGGTTGTATACTTGCAGAATCGGAGTCGCTGCTTGTCGGGTCGGAGTCGCTTTTTGCAGAGTTGAATTTGCTGAGGTGATGGCGTTGGAGACAGAGAAGGATTGTATGTGGGTAGTGTCGACATTGAGATGTTATCAATCGCGACGGTTGGTGTCTTGGGCCTCGTGGTGTCGAGGCTGAATAGTCGGCCACTGTTGTAAGTCGGGTTTGCCGAGGTGACAGCGTCGGCGACGATAAAGGCTTGCAGTTGGGTGTTGATTATGTTGTGATGATATTCTAAACTAGAAATAGATCCTTCACAATTTTGGCGGTTTTTAACCGCTGAACCGAAAAAGATATACCAGTGTAATAATTTTTTTACACATTGTCTGACCCTCATAAAAATACTCTTCTCTCAAAAGAACGTGTACCAAAAAAAAAAAAAAAAAAAAAAAACAACTTAGACGATTAAAAATTTATTCAACATGTAAAAAAAAATTAATGTAGTTTTAAAGTGTTCTTAATTGGTTTGCATCTTAATAGTCAGAAGTCTTTTATGGTATAATTTGTTTTTTTTTAACTAGTATTAACTTTAAGTCAAAAATTCTTAATAAATGTCATTTTTTTAATTAATTTCACAGTAGAAAAAGTTATATATATATTTACAAAGGACAATTTAATTAAATTTTCGAGCAAGTGAAATTTATTTACTGATAAAAAAGTTTGAACAAAGCAACTATAAACAATTTTTTCTTATTCTCTGCCAGCCGCAATGATGGAAAAAGCATTACCACGAACCATCGCCAGTGAGACACGCTGCAAGAGCCACTCTGTTTCGCGAGGCTCGTCCCTTAATCGAGACGCAATCGCGCCAATCCCTCGAAGGAACTCCATCGAACGAGGGCCAATAAACCCAGAAGTCTCCACTGTAAAAAAAAAAATAAAAAAAAAAATCTATCAGCAAGAGAAGAATATTTAACTATTTTTTTTTTATCTCTGCGTCCCGGGCGACGGAACCCGGCTCAACCGCGGACCTGATCAAATTACCGACCGAAAATGTATCCGCACAGGTCGCATCCCAAATCAACAACTTCCCCATTTTAAAAGGGAGAATGGTAATGCCATCCGGCCGCTTTCCATCGAGGCCTACGGGTTCGATTTGGGAAGGGAATCCAGCTGCATCCAAACCTTTTCTGATGATGTCGTTTATTGTGGCATGCCGTGGAAAGCGGCCGGGGTACTACGACGACAGAGGAGAGAATGCAAACCAAACTCATCGATGGAAGCTCCACATCTGCATCTGTGACGCTCACATAATTTGAGTCCAAGACGGATCGCGACTCCGCCCCGAGTGCACTCATCATCTAGAAGTGTACCGGTAGATGAAGCGGGCACTGCGTTGAGCCAGGCGCCACTACTCGGTTGTGAAGCAGATAGTAGACAGGCGAGGCAATGCTGATCCAGAGAGAGCCTCAAATTAGTAAAATTGGCCTTGCATTTTATTTTATTCCAGCTTTTTTGTTTTGATGTGTCTAATGGGATAGAAAGTAATTCTTGGGCCCAAAGGCTGCAAGCTTGTTCGAAAGAACTACCCGAGAAACACTGAGACGATCCACCGAGTATCTCATCAATTAATTCTCGACTGGACGAAAGTGAAGGAAGATATGCTGAAAGGGCCAAATCTACTGCTGATCGAAAGCCTAGGCCTCCGAAACTCAAAGGGAGCTTTGTCTGCTGCCTCCAGCCTATGTCGTCGAAATTAACGGTACAAATTAGCTCCGTGCATCTTTTAATTGTGATATCTATCTCATTTAAGAGATCCTGTTCGAGGTAGCAAGAGGCACTTTGGAGAGTGTAGAGGAAACACGGTAGCGAAAAACTGTTCTTCAAGGCTGGATGTGCATCAATTAATTGCAATTTCTCAGTCATTCTTGTTGGAATGACATCCTTAGTATCCAAACACTCTCGAATGGCCATTGGAAAGACTGGAGAACCAAGAATGTGTAATTCCTCCTTAAGTGTTATTTTTATATCCTCAAGGATGAGTCTGATATCCCGGATAGCACTCTCGAAATCATCTGCAGTATAATTCAAGTTTATTATCTCTGACTTGGATGAGTTAATCTCACGTCCAAGCAGAGATAAAGCAGGGATAACTCGTCGGAGGTCAGCAGCTACGGCCTCGATGGATCCTCCCAACGTTGCATCGTCAAGATACCATATATTGAAAGGAGAGGCGATGGAACGCGATACCTCGTCAACAGCCATCGCAAATAGTAGCGGACCAGGTGGATCACCTTGCTGGATTCCAGTAGCAGAAGAAATATTATCGGAGGCGATCAACATACTTGGATGACTATACGAAAGAAGAGCCAGTTTAAATATGGAAGGAGTCCGTTGATGGCAAACTTCCAGGGCATGATCCCTTCTGATGCTATTGAATTAAATCATTTTATTTTAATATATTTAGAAAGAACAAACATTATTAGATTCGCAAAAAAATAAATTTTATAACCAATCAATATGTTCATTTCATTGTTATGAAGAAAAATATAAAGAAAAACAAAATTCTTAATATTGACATTTTGATGAGTTTCTTTTGTAGTTTAAAATAATTAAACTGGACCACAAAAATGTAAGAGAAGAAAATATGATAATGTTTCTCATATATTTTATTTTTATTTTATTATGGAAAGAGAATAAATTTTTAAGTCTTTTCATTTGTACGTTCATACTTACTTCTTTAAATAAAAAAAAAATGCTTGTTATTGCAATATTTTGTTAAAGATGTTAAGCTCAAATATTTAACGATTCAATGGGAGAATTGTCGCGGGTATTTTTTTGTACTCATTGAACTCTAAATCAGGTTATTCATTGAAATGTTTTGAGTTTTGACAGATCAGAACATTCAAATGGGAAACAATGACTTACCTCCGCCAATAACCGAAGAAACTACGGGACTTTATACTTGAGCTCACAAATTTTGATGCACTAGAAACAGTCACATAGATCCTACCTAGAGGTGAGATTGAAAAATTGTAGAATAACAAAAAATCAAAAATAGGAGTATCATCACTATTTTTTTGCAGGTTTCAGGAGAAAAATACCAAAATAAAATAAATTCAAAATAAAATTATGATTTTAAAAAAAGTGTCCGGTTGTAGTAGAAAACACATCACAAGTTATAAAAAATTCAACCAGTCGCTGTTTCGATTAAATAAATAAATAAAAACATCGACTTTATATACGAAAATTTGCAAATAAATCGTATTCGATCAAAAAAAAAAAAACCCATGTCAAGTAACTGCCTTTGCAAAGAGTGCGGCGTAAAGGTTTTGTTGTTGTTTTTTTTTTTATACAATATAACAAACAAAGGAATTGCTTCTTAAAGTTAAGTTATATTTTTATTTTGTCTTTATTCTACGAGAGCGACTGATGTGATGGTAATTTCCTATGACAGTCTTGACTCTTGATTTTGATCAAAACGGCATATTTTGCCGGAGTAGTGAATAATTTAAAAGTAAAACAGCAATCCCCCGCTCTAACTCTTAAACATCGTTCAGCAAACTGCAAACATTCCCAGTTTTCCCTTTTATTTTTAAGATGAAGGATATTGTAGCTTTTCTTTCACCTTCTTTCCTGTATTGCAATCTAAATTTGTTCGTCTCTCTCTAGTCACTTCAAAACTCATACTTACGGAGGTTTGACGTTTCACTTCATTGCTATTTTTAATCAATAACACTAACAGCATGTCTATTTTTCTCTCTGTCAGTCTGTTCTAGTATTTTTTTTAAATATTGCTTCTCCCCTCTTCCTTTTACTTCGGATTAATCTGATAGCTCGACAAGTGATTGGCCATCACACTGCTATTTCACGCAAATTATTAATTAGTAACTGTTGTATTCATTTAAAATTAAAAAGTTTAAAATTTGAGTGATTTTTATTTTTTGTCAAATGAACTCCGGCATTTTTCTAATATATAAATTTGCATTTTATTTTTGTTCATCTCTCTGTGTGTACTGTACACCTATACAAGGTCGACAAAAGGAAACCGGAAACAAATTGTCAACTCAAAACCTTGATGGGATGGGGGATCCTACCTACATACTGTCGACTGAACACCTTACCAGGCCTAATCAAAACTTTTTCTGCTGTTACTTTAGCTACCGCAAAGAGAGAGAGAAAGAAAGAAATAGATAGATAGATAGATAGAGATTTGCAGGTAGATATACCAATCACGTGACCACAGCAGATACCTCCACAACAACAGTGTCAGTACGCCTTACCTGGAAAAAAATTTTTCTTCAGGTAATAATTAAAACTAGCTAACTAAAAATTATAGTTTCACATCTTAGCTTAGCTACTTTTTTAGACTTTAAGTTTGTTCATAATTAGTTTTTAAGTTTTAATTTAAATAATTTAAAACTTTTTAATTTTTTTTTCCCTTTTTATTACCTGCTGCGGAGAGAACCTGTTGACTGTGCCGAGTTTTTTTTTTTTTTTTTTTCTCATGTATACGAACAATTTTTCTCTTCTCTTGGTTTCTTTGATAAACAAAAACAAGGCTAAGAGAAGTAACTTCATATTCATTTTATTTCAACCTATTTTCGTCTTTTCGGACTGTATCTCTATTTGGACTACTACTTGACTGGAACTCTGACAACGCTCAATTTTTCTTTGGAAATCTACTTGTTTCGACAGTCTCGTCGTCACTAAAAATAGTACACACAAAAAAAACTAAGGGATAACTTTTTTTGTTTCAAGCGTTAAATAATCAAATTGTTTGGTATGCGATACGCCCACCCCACCAAATAATATCTTTCTTTACAAACCGCGTCTTGTTTTAGGAATGGATCAAACAGTTTTTTAAAAAAAAGAGTTCAAAATTTAATAATTTTATTTAAATGACTAAAAATGCGAACTTCTTGTTCGTAATCATTTGATAATGGAAGACGGCAACATAAGATTAAGAATGATTTCATATTTCGGGAGAAGGAAAAATAAACTCGGAAAGTGATGAAAAGTTTTAAGCTCTTCCAATTTTTTTTACACGAGAAAGAAATTAGGTGTCCAACAGGGAAAGAGGAACAGTTGATTGATAGCTGCATGTGAGGTGGAACTTTTAGTTTTTAAACATCTTGTATGACGGAAATATCTTTCAGGTTACATTCTTTTCCTTAAAGGGAGAAGAAAGTTTGTTTCAGCAATAATTTTAAATTTAAAAAAAGTACGCCATATGTTTGTTGATATGAATAGCCAACTCTTAAGTTTTATTATTTGTTTATTTGAACACCCTTTCAAAGTGCCTTCCGCTTTATCGTTACAACTATTTCTCAATATTGTAGCAATTGAACTCTTATTCGTGTTAGTTTACTGATTTTTTTAAAGTCTAGACTGGGGCAAAAGTTCTTAACTTTTTAATATTTTCTGAGACTTTAAAAAGATTCCTACAACAGCGAAAGTGTTACTGTTCATCAGACATGGCTGTGACTGTAAGGGCGTCAAAACACTCTACATCTTCTGTTACCTCCTCTGCCTCAACAATTGTCCTCAAGTCACCTGAACAGGTTTCAAAAAATTCTTCATCCTCTTCGATAATGATGCAGCAGCAATCCGCTTCCTCTACTAACTATCGGGTACGTCGAGACACCACAAACAAACCCATGTCTATGAAAGGCCATCTTGCCAAACATAGATTACCATTTTGGGTGCGACTAGTTCAGGGTAACTTGCATAAACATTTACCATATTTAAACTCTTTTGTGTCGGAAACCGAGGCTAACAGTGCTTTAGGCTGTGCAGTTCCTTTGCAAGTCTTTGAGATCCGGCGAAGAAAACTAGTTATTGCTCGGAAGATGCAATGGGAACGGAAAGTTCAGGATTACGTTGTTACTGGTAAACATTTGCAGATCCCTATCCATTTCAAAGGTGAGTGATTTGATACGATTGCATGTTTTTAACAACACCATTTTTGTGACTTTCTTTTCTTTACTGTTGTTTTTTTTTTATTTTTTAATAAAAAAAATGTTACTGTTTCTCCAACGTGTTGTAGAATGTGTGTACTGTAGAGACTAAGTCACTTAATCAAATTGAAATTCAATAATTTAATTTAAATTTGCAGTGAATCGCGACCATTTCATTCGATCAAGTTTTTGGCTTTTCTTTTCTTAGTGTTTCTTATATTGAAATTTTTACTTGCATAATTAGTTAAATTAAAGATCTAAAAAAGAAAAAAAAAGCATTCGATGAATTGGATGCGAGTCACAGAGTAGGTCACTAACTCATTAATTGTCCCACCCCCGTGAAAATATAAATTGTAAATTAATTTTAATGAGCAAATTCTTTATATCTCTACGCCCTCCGCCGCAAAAAAAAAAAAAAAAAAAAAAAAGAAACAAAGAAAAACGTACGCTCTGGCAATGCGAGATGTTTTAACTTTTAAATAAAAAAAAACAAAACAAAAAACAGACAAACAATAGTTTTTTACCAGATAAAACATTTCGCTTGACTGCGTACGGATTTTCGATAGTGAAAGCACAAAAAAAACCCGTTAACTAATTATTCATTAATGAATGAACTGAAGTTTATTTTTATGTTGAATAGATAATAATAGAAAACTGGAAATATTTTTGTGAGTCAGACCACCGTATGAAATTTAAAATTGTTGGGGGTTTGAGTTTTTTTACACTAAGCAAAGAAAAAAATTATGAAGATGTTATTGTTGTTATCTCAAAAGAAAAAAAATGCACTATCAACTGAAATACGCAATAATATCATCCTAATTCGTCCTTAACCTTACCAAAAAATAATTTAATAAAATTCAGAATAATTCTTATTGAGAGTTGGCGCTTAAAACATATTCTTTCAGATTTGACCGCAAAAAGTGCATATTCAATATTTATTTTTAAATAAATTACTACTTGTAGTTTTTTCAGTGCAATTTTAAATTCATCCAGTTGCTGTTCACGATAACAGATAGTTTAAAGACTTGCTTCAGTTTCAAGAATCGAAAAACGTAATGGAATGCTGTTTTCGAGTGAACATCAAAAAATGCTTTTTTCATTTTTGCAGCTGTTAGATTATTTTTGTACAGAAGTTCCAAATAGAAATAAAATGATGTGACTACAATCAATTAAAATTTAAAAAGTATCAACAGTTTTGTATTCTTGTCCATCATGATGGGCAGTGCTATCTTAGACTAAGGAGTCTACCCAGACATCCTGAGTGCTGGCGAACTTTTCTGTTGCCTCGATTCAGAAACAGAACAACCACTGGCCCATAAAACTTTTAACAGAAACAATTTAAAAAATATTTTTATATAATTAATTTAATTAACATAAGCAGTTTTAAGTTAAAACTGCTTAAATTCTTAACCAATAGAAAAGAAAGAAATACATATTATCATCATCGTGTGCTATTTTGAATTGTAGACATGTTATAGGATATAAAATTTTATATTTTATGGCTAATAAGTGAAGCACAAAACAAGTAAAAGACAGATAAATCCTATTAAAATCAGTAGATACAAAAAAACTTTTCAATTCTTTAACACAGCTCCAAAATTAAATGATTGAATTCTGGAACCTGATTGGATACGACAAGTCACATGATGTGCTCTTCTATCACGTCTGTATGTTGAACACCAAATGACCTGGAAATAGGTCAGGTCTCAGGTCACGGAGTACATTCCCGCCAAAAATCAGATAGATTTTGTGAGCTGATCACCGACTAGCCATAAGTCATAAAAACAGTGACTAGATCTGAAACAAGACAGTCAGTGCAGATACCTGAACCAAAAACAGAATGGGCTTGGCCATGACATATGTTTCCACGACAACATGCCAGTTAGTGATGATCTTTCTGCATACAAAGCTGCGGCGAAAGTAAGTTTTGTTTGTTTCTCTTTGTTCACTGTGTTTTATTAGCGTGTGCTTCACACACACATATATTGGCGTACATGACTTTGAACTTTGCAGGCTTACATGAAGCAAAATAACTTCGAACTTTGCAAGCTCACTTCCAACAAAATAGCTTTGGACTTTGTGTACTCACTTGTGACAAAAATCGTTTTTGAACAATTGAACTATTGGTTTCTTCATGTCTACAACAAAGAACATTTATTTTCACCATGTATATGTACGACTGTATAAATGTTACTGTCATATTTAGCTTGGTTTTCTTTTTCTGCAAAGATCATTTCTCTGTGTTGTTTATAGTTTCGTATTGTAATTTGTGAGCATGACACTCGGATTTTATTTTTCACCTAGAATTTGGATAGGTTGACTTCCCAACATTGCAAATCAGTGTGATTTCCCATCTTCAGAAACTTTGTAAATATCTCTTGTCAGTCTTGTCTTATCATTCCTCTCCAAACCTCCATGTCCTTTGCTAACTCATGAAAGTGCTGCGGGTCTGCCAAGTTTCTCATTTACCCCAACTCCCACATTTTCGATACTTCATTAATACTTTTTAAAATTGGGGGTGATGACAAATATTATTTTAAAAGAAATCCCTGAAGATATTTCAGTAAAAAGGTTTTGGAATATTGAATTAAGAATCTTGAAAAGTTTGTCCTGAAACTTTACAAATTTTTTTTCAGTTTTACTGAATTATTTTTTGTGACAAAAATAATTCAATAAAACTGGAAAAATATTTTTTGTTGTAAGCTGGTGCTTGCATACATTTTCTTTCAGACTGTTTGGAAAATTCTACAATTAATATTTATTTTTGAAAAATTTACTTGTGCAATTTTGAAGATTTTCTGATTTACTCCACTATCCAAATAGTTAAATTTCAACACCGGTTTGATTTTTGATGTTCTTTATATGTAACTCGGGCTCTCTCTTTTTCAGACGATCTCTGCATTCTGTCTTAATAATAATGGTTTAACCTTTCATGGACTATCTTGTCTAATAGTTCTCTCAGTTTTCTCTCTGAATCTGTCATCAACTTAGTGTCATGTGTAGCATATACTTCTGTTCACCAGTAATAAATCCTGGTAAGTCATCTCACTGTATAGGTTAGATAAATCCAGTGAGGAAATGCATTCTTGTTGTTATTCTTTTTACTTTCATGTATTCACTAACTTCTTCTTTCTCTGCATGCTAGGCATAGATGCGGATTCATCATTGTGAAAACAAAGAAAGTGTTCATTGCAGCAGTTATGGGATCACTTGCTTAATGTTATTTCGTATTTTTACTCTTGCCTAGGAAAAGGTTGGCCTAATATTTGAAATACTAATTCTCTCTATATCATATCTTTGCCACTAAGAATAAATATTTAAAGATTTCATTCATAACTTCAAGTTAAGCTTAAATAGATGTAATATTTCTAAAACCGGGTATATCTTAATCAAGTGTAACAGATAAGGGAAGAACACAAAAGAGAAACAGTAAAAATTATTTTTGCAATTAATGTAAAAATTATTTTTAAAACACAAATATCAAACTAATGAACACATTTCAATGAAGTTCCTTAGTAAGAAGAATAAAATAATTATGCAGAAAATCATTACTCTTAAAGGATGATGGTAAATGCAGTCCATATTGTAGGGAAATGAAATGACAGACAATGTTTACAAGGAATGAATTCTGATACTAGTGAATATATTCTTGGTAGGGCATTGAGTTGAGGAAACTACTGTTATAATCACTGTTTCTAATGTGAAATATGATTTGGATGACAGTACTGGTTAGATTGATACTTAGTGATTGTTCAATTGTTCTTAATGATTTGAATAGATATGAATTAAAAACTGATAGAAATGGCAATGTTGTGATTAAGGCAAGGTTAGTAGCCTATAGGTGTGAAGAAGATACAACTATTAGGTTGGTGCAAAAATAATGACGCAACAATGTCGTTTTTTGACGTTAAAAAATACGTCAAAAAATGACATTATTACGTCATTATTTTTGCACCAACCTAATAATTTACAAATATTCATACAAGCAAAGAAAAGTTTGCTTTGCTCTTTTTGTGACTTCATCTAGTTTGTTCTACTATGGATTTCAAGTTTGCATATTTGCAGGTTGATACGTTTTGGGAGATTTATCTCTGACCCCAACCAACATGAATTTTTTCATGGAAACTGAATAAAATTGTATGATGTATGTGTGACATGGTACACAAAAGAGTTAGAAATGAATTAATATCTTCAAGAAAATATTTTTGCATAATTCTTTATTTTCATTGTATAGCAATGGCAAGTTTGGAGGAATAATTTGATTTAGTACCTGTGTGTTTGACAAATATATTAAGTTAGGTACCTCCATGAGATCGCTAAAAAAGGAGCATAGCATGATGAAAAAGACGCCAAACTTGACGAAAACAAAATTTTATCATCTAAATGTTTATTATTAAGAGGAAAGATCAAATTATTTTGGGGGTATTTTTTACATTTTTTAATCGTTCCTAGCATGTCCGAAATTTTAATTTAGCTTCTGTGCTGAAAAGATGTAATTTGAAAATAAAACAAAGCAGGTCATAAACTTTCACATCACTTGACAGGTGATGAATGACATATTGACGGATTCCATGAGGATAATTTGTTCTACGGAAGGAGAAAAGTGAAATAATTTAGATTTAAGTGAACAAATTATTTACCTTGTTATTTTTAAGGAAAACTTTCAGCGCTCTAATTTTTTTGATTTTTGTACTTAGCTTTCACCTTTACATTTACGATGCTTTATGGAAAATATATTATAAAGAAATTAAAATAAGACTGCTGATAGTGACATTAAATTTCATATTTCACAAGAAAGGTATCTAATTAATTTATAGGTACCTTTCTTATGAAATTTATCAGAAGTGTACATAAAATACTATAATTTTATGTACATTTATTACATTTTACTGTGTTATTTGTATTTGCATTCATTTTATTATTAATTTTGATATTTCATTTATGAAAAAATGTCATAGCTGAGATTAATATAAAAATAAGATCATATAAATTTCATAAGATGATACTGATACCCTTCTCAATTGAAAAATGAAATGAAGTTCTCCATATGTGTTTCGCAAAAGTAAAGGCCTTAACAGCGAAGAACAATGCTTAACTCAAATAACGCAACTTAATTGTATTCTGGTTGGTCTTCTGTATTTTATAATTACAGCCTGATTATAAACACAAAATTACATTTCTTAATTATTGCGGATCTTCTATTAGTCAAAATGATACAATTTACAACGCACTAAAAAAAGATCTATTTCATAAGGAGACTTAGGAAACCCGATGCGGCTTTTAACTAATTTTATATTTTAACAACTTCAATGTAAAAATCTATTATAATTAAGAAATAACAAATAATTGTATCAAAAATTCATTTTTCATCGAAAAAATTTTTTGCTTTCAGAAAATATTCTCCATATTCATAAAAACAACTAAAAGCAAATAAAAGCATTTGAAATTAAATAATATCTTTGTTTTAGTGAGTTTTGTATGTTACAATTCAGAGCTGATTTTCAGGGGGGGGGGGTCCAATTAAAAACAAAAAAAACATGATTTGCATTCCTCAAAGCCTTGTGCTTTTAACTATTGTAATCACTAAACCTGATGTGATCGAATTTCTAGCGTTTTCATAAAATTAGTTATGGGGGAGGGGTAATAAATATAAAAAAATATTTCTGCCATGACTTTAATAAAAAAAAAACATATTTATAATAATTTCGATCATCTGTGAATAGTTCCTGAAAGTTTCATTAACATCCAACAATTATTTTTATTTTTGCAAGATTTTCCAAATTAATGTGTCGTATCAAAAAACGTGCTAAAAATTGTCTGTTATTTTACTAGTTCCGGTGATACAAATAGAAACAAGGTTTTTTTTTTTAATCAAAACTTAAAATGTTCTAAAAAGAAGGAAAAATTTAAAATAATAATAAAAAAAAAACAACTTTGGTCTTTCCTCTTAATAATAACAAGCGTTTATATGATAAAATTTTGTTTTTGGCAAGGTTGGCGTCTTTTTCATCAAGCTATGCTCCATTTTTATGATTTCGTGGAGGTACCTATATGAAGTCAATAAATATGTTCTTGATTGGAAGCTCTGCATTTAAATTTTTTACATATATTGGATATAACAGTATCTCTACAAATGACAATCTAACAGTGAATTTCAATGAGCATCATTATCATGTGTTTCTATCAGACATCAGTGAACAGTTCAAAAAAACTAGTTGACTATCTGAAGCAGAGAAGAAAACCTATAACTTTTAGATATATCAACTGATTAACTATAAATACCTGACCTGATATGGCTTTTAACAGCTGTAATTTAGATGTGTCCTAATGTGCACAACTTAAAATCAGAGTGATCAGTAGTTTTAAGTTGTTTTTTCTGAAAATGTAAAATTTTGTTCCCTTTGGAAGTGAAATATTGCTTCCCCAGTGGAAATCCTTGTCTTTTATGTTGACAATCAAGAAAAATAAGAAAGGTAGTTAAGTTAACCTTGTCTAGAGAGACTATAGTATTATTTGTGTTGAAACTGATGCTTAAATTGCAAATATAATAAATGATCAAGTTGTCCTGAGTTTAAAAAAAAATATATTTTTTATTATAGGCAATAGTCTGGAGTTCTGATTTTTTTTTTTATCATCTCAAAGTTATAAAAGCCTCTAGGATGCAAGGGGTTACTGAAAGTAAAAGAAACAGAAAGGAAAAATAATAGTACAGGATTCAAAGAGATGGAAAATGATGATTGACATTGCCTTTAAATTATGAAAAATCATAGTTAACATGAAATCAGGAAGCCAGAAGAGTTTCACAAGCATTGAACTAATTCAGTCTTATCAAATCATGAAATGAAAGTTGTCTTGAATGGCATGGCATCCCTTGGGGGTTTAACCTTTGGCCCAAGTTGTTCCTAATTTTCATCATCAATCTTTCTGATGGTGTCAATTTTTAACTCTGTAACTATGCTTATGGTAAAACTATTTACTCCTGTTTTAATAGAAGTCTAATCAATTTGATAATGTCAAATTGGCAACTGATCTCATATGACCTAAAATCATTCCATCATCATGGCTGATGCTAACTTCAAGGAGAGTGACTAGATGCACCTTCTTGGGCTAACATTTTCTGCTAGCATGTAGTGGGAAAATAAATTGCTAGGTCTGCTGCTAGGAAAGTTGGTTCTTTGTGTTGTGCTAGACAATTTTCCCTGCCTGAATCTATCTTACATATTTACAAGTCTACTATTTGGCCATACTTAGAATATGTCACATATGGTCTAGCACTCCTGTTATATATATATATATATATATATATTTATATATATATTTATGAGAGAGAGAGAAAAAGGGATCCTTGATGAAATCCAAAGACTCTGCAATGTTATTGGGCCTGACCTGGCATTTCAGCTTCAGTCACTTTCCCACTTCTTAGCTTTTCTATAAATATTTTCATGGTAATTGTTTTGATGAACTTTCCTCTATGGTACCTAGACCCTATGAACACAGTACTAGATTGGCAACAAGATCTCCTCATTTTACAGTTGAAATGGCTTGATGTAACCATAAGTTCTATGCTAACAGCTTCTTTCCTCACACTTCTCACTTGTGGAATTGTTTTCCAGGTTTATGCTTTCCAGTCAAATTTGATCTTCAAAAATTTAAATGGAATGTCAATTATTATCTTTTGTTGTAATTTTTTTCTTCTTTTTATATTTCATGCTCCTTAATGTTTTCTTTTTATATTTTTTCACTCAGTAAACTCTTGTTTCAGTGTCTTTGTTACCTTACTTGGGGTGAAATGATAAAAAGAAAAGTGCAGGAGGAGAAATTATTAACTATTAGCAATTTCAGTAGTGAAAATTTTGATACCATTGTACTGTGCTTAAATTTGTATAGTCAAGGTACCAAAGAAGAAAGCTCATCAGAACAATTACCATGGAAATATTTATAGAAAAGGCACAGGGAAGCTACATTATGATGGTGGAACCAGGTCAGGACTGATAATGTTGCATATTCTTTTATGGGTTTTGTCAAAAATCTCAAGATATATAGCAAAATCATTTGACCAAATGTGGCAATGTCATTTGATGCATGATGAATGGTGGACTTAGCAATGTGCAAGAATAGATTCTGTTGAGAAAAATTGTTCAGCATGACATAGTGAACTGACTTTCTTAGTAGCTGACTTAGCAATTGATTCAATATAATCATTTCCTCTCGGTGGAAAATGTGAGTCCAAGAAAGCATACTGAGTTGCTCTGCTGAAATTTAGCATCAGCCATGCTAATGGAAGGCAAAAAAAAAGATTCTTTAAGATGATTAATAGAGAGCAGTTTTGCTTTAGATGCATTAAAATTAACAAGCTACTTCTTGCCTAATTAACAGATTGAAGATCATTTTTGAGATCAGCTGCCAGTTTGATTTTATTAGACTTCCTATTAAGACAGTAGTAAATAGCTCTATCATCAGCATAGATGACATTGGGAAGGTTGTTGATAAAAAAAGAAGGAAAAAAAGTAGGTCCAAGAATAGAGCCATGAGGGACAATCACATTAATGCAAAATAATCTAGTAATGTAGCTGTTCAAGATAACTTTCATTATATGGTTTACTAAGAAAGATTGAATCAAATCAAAGAAACAACACCAGAACCTCAACTTGCAAAGAAGACCAATTATTGCCAAACCTTGTCATTGTATTCTTTTAAAAATGTAGAGTAAAATTTGATTTGATGTGACAGTAATTGAATAGTATGGTTGTTTTTTTTTTTTTTTTCCATATTCTCTCACCCTCACTAACCTCTTGTACCTTAGTGGCTTTCTTGCTTTGCTTGGGGTGAAATGATTAAAAAAAATAGAGGAGAGACAAACAGTATAACTTGATTGGCTACAATTCATCACAATGTTGACTGCTTGACCAAAAAATGTGATTGTATCAACATAAAAAGGAGCTACTGTCATTGGGAATAAACTTTATTTCAATATTGTTCCTTTTAAGAAAAAATACAATAAAAATTGTTAGAACTGTTACACAGGATCTTCCAAAAAAAGAAAAAAGACAAATAAGTTAATAAGCTATATTTTTCTGTCTCAAATATTTTTGCAATTGCCCAAAATTTCTCCTGCAATTTACCTAAGCATTTTTATTGAGACTTAAATATAAATTGTGTCTTACAGTAAAATAATTTAAACTAAACCTTACATTCAAATGGATGTGTGAATAACCAATGTTATTGCACTAAAATCTATCTTATTAATATTCTTATTGAAATGTTTTGTTTAATCTGAGTTTTCATGTGCTTTTATATGAAAAGTTATCTTGTTTTCTAATTAAAATAGTTTTATCTATGCATTGTTCATTGGTAGAGAGGTAGATGTTTGATCTTCTATATGATGCTTTATTGATATTGCCTTATCAAGCATTCTAAATTTACAAACCTGACTTCTAACTTTTCTCTAACAATCACTGAAGTCCTTTTTATTTATATTTGCATAAAATACCATGAATTTTAGTCTACATATATAGTTTTTTCTTTAATTTCAGCTATGTGATTTATTTTTATCTTTTAAAAAAGACTTCATATGAACATTTTAAAGTAATGAACAAACTGAAAAATGTTAATACTGTGTCCTTGCTTTTTCTGTTATGTTTGTTAGTCATTTATTTATGAAATAAAAATATTCACAAAATTGCTGCAAATGAGAATTTTTTTTAAAAATCAGGACTAGCTAGTAGTTGCCAATGGGTAAACACTATTGTAAAAATACAAGGAATTATGCCTCTGAAATTTTAAAAAATGTAAGCAAGTTTTACTTATAAAATTCTCAAATCAACATTCAAGTATTGATGAAAGTGAAAATGTAAAACTGGGACCCTTATAATACTAGTGTTATAATACATATATGAAAAGATGCATATTAATATTAATAGTTTTACAAGTATGTTACATGATGTCTGTATTTGGCAAACTGTGTAAAAGGCCTAGAGCTCAGCTCTTTGGTATTACATTAAATAAGTTTATACTAATGAAAGATTTAGTCCTGCAGAAGGACTTGTAACATCCACTTCAATGATTAAAGTTCAAAAGGAATATCATGGACATACCTAAAAACATCAGACACAGTTGATAAACAATTCAGATTGTTTTTTATGTTTTTATCATATTTTGGAGAAAGAGAAAAAGATTTGAATATAGAATTTGTGTTCTGTTTGTTATACATAAATTTTAATAAATAAAAGGTTATAGAAATAGCCATAGTAATATTATTTACATCATGTTTATTATGACTTGCACATTAAAATTTATTCATTAACTTCTGGCAAAATGATAGTAATCACACAAATGTGGTGACTATCATTTGCATATTCATCCATTTTTTTTTTCTTTTTCTTTCAATTATTTTAACTAATAGGATATTTTTCCAGATGAAATACAAAAAGAGGAAAAAATTAGGGAATCCTCATTAAAAAAAAAAAAAAGTCACAGTTTGCATTTTGTTGCTTGTCCACAGGTTTTATAACAGCATGAATTCTTCAAGCTGATTCTAGCATTATCAACTAACATACTGATCAATTTTGCAGAATTCAGCCTTGTTGTGGTTCCTTTTTTTTTCTCTCTTTAATTTCCACTATAAATTATTAATTGGATTGAGATCCAGTATTTGCTGGCTGTGACCTTGAGTTAATATGCTTTTCTGATGGGAAAAAATGCTTTTGTTCTGTGACCCGATACATTATCACCTTGAAAATGGACTTCATCCTCAACAAACGTTTCTTTTTATTAATGGAATTAGAAAAATGTCCAAAATTGTACATCTGTGCAATGATTGTAGAAATTTCTCCCCGATCTTTGTTGACATGGAACCCCATATTATAAATTTTGTGATGTCAATGAATAGTTGTCACCACTTTTGTAATGTCAGTGAATACTCATTACTTTCATAATGCTTGTTGTAGTAGAGACTTTGTAATTGCAGATACAATCATAGTAATACTGTTGAACAATACTGGTGTCAGATGACTTTAATAACACATGCAGTAACAGTACTCTCTCGAAAAAGTAACTACTGAATAGTGAAACAAATGGTGATCACTTAGATGCCACGCTAATTCCCATATATACATTTACCATTACGTGACCTACTTATTCAAAATGGGATCACCTGTGTTTGCTCTCTGGTAATCTGTGTTCAAACTTCAGTGTCAGCGGTGATACTTTATTCCTATATAATGACTTCCTCTGGACTCTATGCTTCCTCAGCTTTGGTTCAATAGTTAGATATTTTGTTGGCATTCTTTTTCTTTTGCTATAAACCTTTGGTTCAACAATTTCTGATTGCATGAGTATATTAAATGTGTCATAAAGAATTTCCATCGGTACCTCTTTTTGGGGACTTTTTAAATCAGTGAATCTATGTTTTAAGTGATTAAGGTGTCGCTTGTGTTCCCACCTTTGTCCCTGTACCATGTATGTCATTTTGCCGAGCCATTTTTTTTTTTTTTTTTTTTTTTTTTTTTATAACACCATCTTCCCAGGATTTTTTTCTGCACTGATACATTTTGAAAAATACTTTATCTCCAGGTTTAAAGTATCTACATGTATTGTTATTTCTTGATGTTCTTGCCTTGCATTCTGGCAATAACTTATTGAAAACAGACTTAATCTTTTTCATCAACTCTGCAGGCAACATTCCAGACATGGTGTTCAGGTTTGGTGTTATTCTGTAAACACTCAGAAATTGCTGAATCATTACTTCATCTGACTTCTCTCCCTCAGACTTTTTAGTGCCCTTTTAAACGTATCGACAAAACATTCCGCTTGTCCGTTTGATCTTGGGTAATAAAGGGGAGTTGTAATATGTTCTATTGCTAATGGTTTGCAAAAAACAAAATTCACTAGATGTGAATTGAGTCCCATTATCTGAAACAAAAGAGTCAGGAACACTTAACCTTGCAAAAATCTTGTGTAGGAAATTTATCATTACCACAGTAGTTGGTCTTCTACATTTTTATATTTCTGGCCATTTAGTATAACTGTCGAACACTGTTAGATAGTATGCTCTGTTTAACGGACATGCAAAGTCTATATGTATTCTGGACCATGGCATATCAGTTTTCAGTCAAGGTTGAATTTTGATAGATGGTGATTTCGCTGCCAGAGCACAGCCTCTGTATGATTTCATTAAATTTTTGATATTTCTTTTTTCAACATAGACTGTTGGTGATGCCCATCTATTTTTGATATCATGCCTAATTTTTCCAGTCTGTCCAGTTCATTATTAATTGGATCTAAGGCTGCAAAAGGTACACTACACTCCTTTTTGGCTTAAATGTCAGTGTTACATTCTCTTTTAACTCAAACTTAGCTTTTGCTTTTATGCATGTCCCTAGACCTTATGAGAAAACTTCTGGAAAACTCTTTCAGTTCATTTTTCAATTTTCCAGTTGCCATATTAGTACCAGGGGTAACAATATTTATCTTGTTGCAAAAAGAGTTAATTGGAAGGTCTCAAAGATCAAACAATGCAATCCAATCTGTTCCAAACAAATTAGCAGTATTCTTTAACAACATGATGTCCTAATACCTTTGGGAAATGCATGACCACCGCAATTTTGGTTTTTCCCCACAAAAGAAATGTTACAGCTGAATTAACCTAAAATGTTCAACTTCTTTTCTGAGACTCCATGTACAACTTTATCAGACATCAATAAACTGGGTTGACCCATTTATCTCCATGTCTGTTCATTTATGATAGTGATATCAGATCCTGTATCTAGTTGCAATGTTATTTTACATCATTAATTTGCACAAAATAAATTTCTTCTTTTGAGATGTCTTCTTAATTTCCCTTATAGACTTCTTATCGTTACTCTATGTATTTATCATCTTCACATACATTTTATTTTTTCTCCTTTTTTTTTTTTTTTTTTTTTTTTTTTTGTATCTGCAACACTTTTGTGTCCTAATCTCTCACATTCATAGCATTTTTCATTTTCTGTTCTTGAAGAAATAATCACTTTTAGAATGCTTACCTCCACAACTGTGGCAAGTATTAGGTATTGAGGTGGGGATTTATAGTTTTTTTTCTTTACTGTTCTGTTGAGTTGAAAAACGTTTGTAGCTTTTACGCTTAGATAGTTGGACACTATGTACCTGTGAATTGTCTTTTTCCTCAATCCTTGTGGTATTGAGTTTCAAATTCACAATATGTTAACATTCTTACGCTATTTTCTGGAGAGTTAATTTGGGATGCATTTCTAATTTAGCAAGTATCCTGGATCTTATCTCTGCATCCTTATTAGAAGTTAAACCCTGTCTGAATATCAGGCATTTAAATAAATCAGGAATTAATTCATTTAACTTTAACTTCTCATATTCTCTATTCACAACTTCTGCATAAGTGACAAAATCTTCATCGTCGGACTTTAGTAAGTTAAGACATTGGCATGAACTTCTCTCATAAAAAATATTTGATAGTATTAGAACAGTCTCATCAAAATTTATCTCTCCTGGTTATTTTCAGCAAAATAAAATTTACATATTTTTCATGTTAAGCAGGGGACAATTTCCTTAATAATAACCAAACTTTCTTTTCATCATTCCAATGCGAACAATCCATTTTGAAGATTCCTTCGTATTTTCTATAATAAACTGGATGAGTTATCCCTTCATCTGGATTGTACACAAATTTGCTGATTGAATTAGCAATAGCATTTGGAGTGACTGAATCTGAAGTTTTTCCTTCCATCATTTTGGTAAACAACTCAAAAACTTGCTGTTCATGTTGTTTTTTTGTTGCTGCAATTATTGTTCTTGTTGTAGTTTTTGTTGCTGCAACATTTGAATCATGATAGCTTTTAATTCTTCCATTTCGCTGTACTCTGTTGAATATTTTGCAGATTCATTTTTTCCTCGTGTAAGTTCAATGAATCCTCGTTGCCACTTTTGTGATATCAGTGAACACTTGTTGTCACTTTTGTAATGCTTGTTGTAGTAGAGACTCTGTAATCACAGATACAACTATAGTAATGCCGTTGAATAATACTGTTGTTAGACGCCTTCAAATAACACTTGCAGTAATAATACTTGCTCAATAATACTCACTCAAGAAAGTAACCCATGAATAGTGATCCAAATAGTGATCACTTAGACACTGTGCTAATTCCCATATATACATTTACTTTACCATTACATGACCTACTTATTCAAAATGGAATTGCCTGTGTTTGCTCTCTGGTAATCTGTGTTAAAACTAAAGTGTTGGCAATGGCACTTTATTCCTGTATAACAATAAATGAGTGGGTAAATTTGCATATTTTCTTCAAGTAGTTAGTTTCATTAGAATGACATAGTCTTGGCTAATGCAAATTTATAATTCATCACTGAATATCATTTTGGTCCAATCTTCCACACTCCATGATTGCTTCTCTGTAATCTTGTTTTCTAATGTGTAGGTCTTAATGTTGGTTTTTCTTTCACTTAGTTTTATCATAAACTTTAACTCCAGTTTCAACCCATTTAGTTTTCATTTTTTTTTTTATATATGTTCTACTTTCATGACATGTTGCTTTGTTTTCTGTAATGACATTTGGAATTCTTCTGTAGTTTACTTGTTTGTTTTCTTTTTCTAATTTTCCTATTTTGTTTGTTTGAGCCAAATGTTAGAAAAAATTTTTAAGAGTCAATGTTTTTTGCTGTACTCCATGTTGGATTTCCTTCCAAGGTAATTTTATAATTCATTTCATTTTTCATTTGGAAATTCTTGTTGGAGCAATGTTTCCTTTCAATTATCCAATAGTAACAGCTTGTTAAGGTGTGCAAGCTCACTATTTTAACTGAAGACTAATTTGCATATTTAACTTGTGTTGATGTGTACAAATTTTACATATTTAACTTGTGTTGATGTGTAAAATACAAATTACTAGGTGATTCCAGAATTCTCCCTATATTTGATCTGGTAAAAAAAAAAGAAAAATTCATTGACATAATTTAATCTAATTTGTTATTTCAAGAAGTCAAATATACAGCTATTAAATAGGAATTATTATATTTTTTTATTTATTTGTTGTGTAGTGTAAAAAAGTAGAGGCATAGTGGCATAATGGATTGCAACTCAGATTGAGGAATCTGAGAGCTGAGTTTGAATTCCAGTTGAGTTCATTACATTCACTTATGTCCTAATACCTTTGGGAAATGCATGACTCCATCTCTTCTCCCCAAAAGCTATATCTAAATAGCAGGATAGACTGGGTTCTATAGCTTTGGGTGGCAACTGGTGTAGGAGAAGGAAAAACTCTGAATTCAAAACTTCCAACTATAAGTAAATAGTAGGGCAGTCTGGTCTTTGTTGCCATATTTGGCAACCAGACTAGGAGGCCAATTCAATTCAAAGCCGAAGTTTCTAAGACAGTCCAATTTTGTTCTTTGTGTGACAATGCTGTTACCAAGCTGTATTAGCCTCTGAGTTTTCCTTGGACCATGTCTATGTATGCTTGGACAACTGCCATTCTCTCATAAACCCCTATTTGGGGAGGGTATAACTCTTCAGGTGCAGATCCATTCTCTCCAATGGATGCCATATATAGTGCAAAAAAAAAAACTATAAAGCAAAATGCTGATTGAACAACTGTGGTAATTTCATAATTTTTATCAGAAATTATTATTGCAATTTTTGAGTTTTCATACTAGCAGTATCTTCTGGGTTAAATTGGAGATTGTGATATAAGCCTCCTTAAAACATGAGCACTCTCCTCAGTTGTTTTCAAGACTGCTCTTATTGGAATGGTTTCAATTCTTCTTTGGATTTACAATTTCTTTGGCCTTTTCTCTATATTTTTTTCAGTTTCCTTCAGAATGCGTTGACAATTATTGGTACACTTGTCACTCTTATGTTACATAATTTCTTCAATTCTCTGTTGAGATCGAAATACTTATTCAGCTTTTCACACTTTACATTTTGGTCAACTGAAATAATGAAATCCACTGTTTGACTTGTTTTTTTGTTTTTTTTCATAATTTGGTTATCTATTCTAGATTGGATGTTCTCTTTGAAATTTAAAGTTCTAGAAATTTTTTTCATTCTCTGAGATTCTAATTTATGCCCCATTAAACTGATTCTAGCAATGTTTCTGGGTGAACTTTCTGCATTTGCTTATGTGGTTGCATGTCTTATATCTATATCTACAAAGTTTGCATTTGCATTTCTGTCTTGTCAGTTTAAGTTTTCATATAATTCAGCATTGTTTTTCTTTTTAGATTCCCTTTTCATAATTATGTCAGTGTTTATTTCTTTTATTTTTTCTCTGTTCATGATTGATTATTATTTTCTTAAAGATGCTTATCATCTGTAGATACTGTGGGTTTTACAGTTACTAATAAGTATTTTGAGCTGGCTTCAAACCTTCATTTTAGTAAATAAGCCTCCAACCAACTTACAATAGAACTTCATACCTTGTGAATGGCATTCAACCCAAAGATTAAAGTATTGGTTAAACCATACCTTGTTAACATTTGTGAATTAATCCCTGGGTTAGGAAGTGATATACTGTGTTTCTGTGAAAGAAATGGACAAATGATATAAATGTGATTAGATATTAACAAATATGAAATATTCCCTATGCATAAAAAGCAGAATGAGAAAAGCTCAAAGAAGGTTACTGAGTAAACCTGAAGAAAGCCAGAAGACACAGGATCCAAAATGTTGTGAGCATAACATCCAGGATTAGTATACTAGTCTAAATGTATATAATAATTTTCATTTTAAGAATAGTAATGAAGCACTACCAATGCTGCCAAACTACAAAAATCCAGTGTAATTATTTTTCTTTATTAAGCATTGTTTTCACTTCAGTAGGACATGCTACCTTATAGATGAAGAGGAAAGAATAATAATGCCATAAACATATATATATAATTTAGGTACCTCCACTTTTTCGGCATAAATTTTCAATACCTAAGGTTTAGAATTAATTTTTAAAAATGAAAAAGCATTCTTGAAGATTTCATTTTAGCTTTAATTGAAAGCTAAATGATTAAATATATTATTTTCAGTTAGTAAAATATTCTGGTGTATTTCAGATAGAAATAATATAGAGATTGGAATGACAAATTTAATTTTTATTTCTTAAAATAAGAGGCCATTTTTTTAATTTTGAGAAATTTGTAAATAAACAAATTTATTGATTTTAAAACTCTTCCAAAAATATATATATTTCTGATATGTTATTTGAGTAAAATTAGAAAATTTAAAGTTAAATTAATCTTATTTGAAAAATAAATATTACTTATATATAGCATAAAAAATGAATATACAACCATTTGCTATGGATCTGAAGTGATGTTTGATGGACAATTGAATGATGAAGCCTAGTTTTCACAACAAATAGAGCTTTTCCTCAATAAATATCTACCAAGATCACCTTTAAATTTCCAATTTAATAATTAATGTTCACATTTGCACATGGGCATGAATATCTTTCTAATTCACATTATTTTTTTTCATTATAAAAGTATCTGAATAGTATTTTATCTTGTCTTTTGTTATATTTTATTTGTTGGAAGTTCTGTTTAATATTTTCATAAATTGTTATTCTGTAAAGTATCACTGAAAGAAAAATTTGAAAATATTTTGACAAAGTGCAACAGCAATTTTTGATAATTTATGATAGAAATAACATTTTTGAAATATTTGTTGACACTATTTGCACTGATTTTTAATGAACTTGAGCTTTTCATTCCATCAGTTGTCCGACATGTTGAACTATGACTTGTAAGAACTAGGAAAACAACACATTGTACTTATTAGATTAATATAAACCTTTTGTAAAAAAGATCAATCTGAATTTTATAAAATGTTTGTTTATTTGTTAGATAAATAGTACAAGGATTTTATGGTGAATTGTGACATCCTATTGAAGTCAGCTTGCTAATTGCAAGATTTAGCAAATTTGTTAGTCTTCCACTTTTTCTTTTTTAAACTAATATTTACCCAATACAAGGGCCTGACAGTCACTTAAGGTAGATGGTTACAGTATAAGTGTAAGAAAATGCAAAAAGTGAAGTTCATGGGGTAAGAATGCTAATAGTTAACTTTAGCTTTGAAGATTGTAGTGAGTGGGGAAAAATCTTGCCAGAAGTCTGTTCTACAAAGCAGCAGTTCTCGGGAAGAAGCTGTCTGAGTGGAACTTACTACTTTCTATTGGGATACAGAGAGAATGAGGATGATTCACCTTTGTGTATATGGCATAGCAGGACCAGGTTTTAAGATCAGGGGTGGTGGGACAAAAGAATGTAGCTTGTTGAAATAGCAATGGAGCAGCTAGAAAGGGGTTGTAGGGTAGAAAATAATTCATCACCAATAAGGCCACATAGATGCTTTTGAATTTTATCAAGACAGATAAGAGAAAACTGGGAAGCTTCAGTTAGGATACAGTACAATGAACCAACCATTTTTTCCTCATTTTTAGCAATAGCTTGGATATATAAGTATTACTTGAGTCTCAATATTCAAGTAAAGGAACCTCCTTCAGTGAAGGCTCATTCATCATGATAGTGAAAGTTCAGGGTCTGCTCAGGAGTGGTAGAACATTACTAATTTTGGTTTTGGCCATATTGAATTTTACAAGCCAATCCTTCCCCCATTGAGACACCTGAGTTAGGTCAGAGGAGAGATGAGCTGCTAGGTTCTGGTTGCTCAGATTTTTGGAAGTGTGCTTATAACTTGTTGTATCATCCACATAGATATTCACTAAAGGTTGAAGTATGCTCTTACGCAAATCATTAATACAGAGAAGAAAGAAGGTAGGAATGAGGGAGAACCCTGAGGAATGCTGGTATTAATCTTTTGGGCTTTTGATGACTTGCTGTTAATGACCTTGATACTTGAGAGAGCTTTATATAGCAGCCTCTGACTTATCCAGGGCAATGGTCCTCATGATAAATTTATTGTCTTTGGACAAATGTTGACATAAAATAGATTTTAATCATCTGCTTATGAATCGAAGGGTTTGAAGATGATCAGTTTTCCTCGGCACTCTGGAATTTTCTATATATCTGCCTGTGTGTAGTTGTACAATTATAAAAATTCAGTATGTCTTTGTCAATGTTGGGATAAATATGTAGTTTTGTGTAATTGTATATATAAATGTTTGCATGTTATATTATGTGAAAGTACCCACTTACCAAAGGCTGACCAATGGTCAAAATGAAAGATTTTTTAACACTCTTATGCACACACACACACACACACACACACACACACACATATATATATATATAGTAAAGGTAAAAAATACATTGGTATATAATCTAAGTGGATCCTAGTAATATAAAATAGGTTGATTTGTTAGCTTTCTACTTCCTACCTCATTTAACTTTATAGATGTGAACTCATTCCACACTGGGGTTAAGACAGATGACCAATATCATTGTATGCCAAAATAGGCTATTCCCCATATAAGGTAATTCTGGATTTATTTGTTTATTATTTATATAAACTCCTTTTTGTGTTAGGAAATTGTTCAAACCAGTTTTTCTTTATAATTTTAATTGAGAATAAACCAGCTATCTTGTATTTTGTTTTCTATTTATTGAGATTTTTCAAACTTTTGTTTTTATTTTATTGTCTTGATGGAGAGTATATAATTTTTCCCTTTTCTTAAATGTTAAATTGCAGAATAGAAGATAAAACATTTCAGTTATTCACATACACTCACAAAAAAATAAAATAAATAGAAACTTTTTATGTAAAAAGAATAGAAGAGTCTATTGAGTGATATTTGCTATTACTGAGTCCATGTAGCTATTGATATGTCAAAATTTCTTTGTTACTAAATATCAGGTGTTATTACTTAATATATCATTTCAGAATGTAAGTAAAACATCAAATTTAAATGTTTCATTTTCTCAGAGACAGTGAATAACTGAAATGTTTTATTGTAGTGTTAAGGAAGAATATCCAGGAATCTTGAAAAATTAGATTTTCTACTTCTTTATCTCATATATAATTAAAAAATTCTGTTCTGTTAATATTTAGAAGTTGATTTGTATACAATTATTAGAATACAAACCTGTTTGCTTACTGAAAATCACTGATTTTAAAGTAGAAGAAGAAAGTAAAGTTTTTAATTGGCTTATTAATGTATTTTAGTAAATAACTAACTATACCAACATCAGAATTTTAATGTCAGATCATTTTTACCCACTTTTAAATTGTACCACTTATATAGACAAAATCAATAGTTAAAATTAAAGTATAAATCTATGAAAAAGTCAAATTCTTGTCTACCTCATTTATATCTTAAATTTATTTTGAAAGATTACAAAACTGTATTTTATACATCATTATGTATAAAATGCTTTAGTTGATATTGGTTTAAGTCAGCCATTCTCAACATTATGTAGACTAAAAAAAAATGGAAATAACTTTCATATCTCAATGATTCTTTGCATACAAACATAAGGTTTCTGAATAGTCCTTCTCAATCTTCAAAGCACTTGGTTAAGTCAAGCCTCCTGTTTTCTTGAAAGTATTCCTACAATTTACATATCAGCTCAGGAACCCTTTTGATAATTCTTCCTTTGCACAACCACCTTATTTCTGTAGATAACAGATTGAATAAAATAAAGTATATTGTTGAGAAAGAGAGTAAATGCATACAGTCTCCTTTAAGATATTACAAATGCCAGAAATATGTGCATCATGTTGCCAAATGTATATGTCAATCAATGTGTAAAATCTGTGGACAGAAAGATTCTGACTAACCTTGATGAAGAATGTGATGGAGTAATTGCACATGATGCCATGTAGATCACCTGGCATATTGCACATACATGTGAAAAATATGGAGAAAAGAAAATGAAAGCATGGAGGCTAGTGACCTGCTACTCTGTTATTTTTGTTTCAGCAAATGGAACTCTTTCAGTTTAGCCTTGAATAGTTTGTTCAAAGTTATTAATTCTGCACACCATTTCAGAGACATTTTTACACTGGTTATCCAAAGTATCCAATACTATTTCTTTTCAGTTTGTAATTTTATTATGACCACTTAGATTATACTTCATAACTTAGTTATTTTTATGAATTTCATTTATAAATGGAAGTAGTGTCAAACACTCCTATGCTATAAAACCAGCAGAGAAAAAAAATCTGGGGCAGAGGAGATGCTGCTGTTGTAATATCTGTTCTGTGTTGGGTCTTCACCCCTGCTGCCTGGACAGAATCCTTGGATCTATTCCATAGCATATTTTCTTGACTGGCTATGACCAGAAAAGACCAGTGGCCCAAGTGGAGACACTCTGGTTCCCCACATTAAAACAAATTGACCTTGTGTTGTATCTTGACTCAGTGGGGAGTCAAAGGTAAATACTGACATGGGAAGATGATTATCTGGTAGTATGCAGACCAGCAGGCAAGCATCAATCACCAGTGATCACCAGCGACCAGATGACTCCCATGTCTTGTACTAATCTAATTGGTGATTCAGGTTTCACTCCCTGCTGCCCATCATCTCGCAGATCACCATGGTTTTAAATACCTACCCTCGGCTAAGACTGCCTGCTCAACACACCAACTGTCTATTGTCCTTAGCTAACTGCCTATTGTCCTTCAATGCCTCCCAAGCAGTTTTGTTTTCATCTTTTGGTTACCTGCCCTGAGCCATGGTTGCAAGCTAGCATCAACCGTCTATCAGCCCTCAGCACCACATAAATTGCTCTGGTCATCATCAACTGTTGATGTATCTAAGACCAGCAGTTAACTACAAGCATAACGACTTAGGAAATTTAAAACATCTGGATTTTTTAATTGTATTTTTATTTTTTCTGCCAATTATAAATTTTGACATATTTTTTCTAAACCCCTTGGTTTCATTATTTTTGCTTATGTCACTTCTTCAATTTTAATGTTTGTGGGGTTTGTCTAACATCAACATTTGGACCCCACAACAAGGTGAAATACAGAAGAAATGTACTATTCTCAAATCTATGAAAGATAGTAAAAACCCAGACCAGAACTATAATACTCTAATATTATGCAAAAAAATAATCTACTCCAACAATATGAGTCAACCAGATTCAGTGTTCATTGAGAGGCTACAGAAACTATGACTGGATGACATTTGATAAAAGAAATCAAAATGATATTAGGAAAAACTGAAACCATGAACATTGTTAATCCTCATGGAAATAAAACCATAAAAAAAAAGAAAAATAGGCATTCTTATGGGTTTATGAAAATCATTTGCATTATGAGAATTTAGGAGATTCTTCTTCATCTATATACTTTTACAACAGTGACAATGGAAGTAGTTTTTTTATCATCTCAGGTCACCTTGTGGTCTATTTCTTTTCTCAGCAACAGCAGCGGACTTTATATGCCAAAATGGTCAGGTCTTTCTGCCTAATGACAGCCTTTTGCCCAAGTAGCCTAATCCATATTCAGCAGCAGCCCTTTGCCAAGGTATGGTCTACTTCTTTCTGCCTTTGCGGTCAAAATTTTCCCTCTTATATAACAAACACATGGATTGAAATGGACACTTAAACCAATTCTTTAGGTGCCTATACTTTTTATCCAGATTGGTTAAAATATCAAGTGTCAGCATCTAATCAAACTGTACCTATTTTCAATTCAAATTTGCCTGGCTTTTGAAAACATCAAAGCTGTGCCCATCCTGTAAAATTGTTGCCATGGAAAGTTTAAACTGTCTGACTTTATTTTGGCAGATTTTTATGACCTCAGTTTGGAACCTATATTTATATTTAAATCTTTACACATCATTTTTTTTTTCTTTATATAAATTTTTTGGCTTCATTTTGGTGGTTTCTTTTTAAAAGAAACCCTGCTAGTAATATTCTAATTTTCAATTTTTAATACAGTGTAACCCGGATATAAGAGAGTTGTTGGGACATGAGTCTCTTATATCCGGGTTACACTGTACAATTCAATATTAACTTTTTTTTATTAAAATAGTTTCTATATTAATTTTTACACATTTTTAATATTGTAATATTTTTTCTCATACAATTTTAACATCATTTTTATTAAAAATAAGTTTTATAGTCTGTCACTTATGAGCACTTGCCATTAACCATAGTAAAGATGATTTTCAGCAAAAAAAAAAATGACTGTACAAAGTTTTAATATAGAAAAAAAAGTTGTGATTTTTAAAAATGAGATATAAACCAGTACATATCTGAAATACTTGATATATTTCAAACTTGCACATTTTGACTGCACCCAAGCAAGTACTTTAACAAAACAAATATCCTGATCCTGTGTAAGTCTTTATTTCCTATAATCTTTCTTTGTTAACATTAATATTCAGGTGTTAAATGCTAGCCTAGCAAACAAATCTAAATAATTTTCCTCCATCCTGAGTTATTTCTGCTCCTCACCAGTTATATATTGTGACATTCATATTGTAATTATCTATTCTGGTATGTTGATTGGAAGACAGTGCATTTTCTACATAATTACTTTCTTTCAGATTTTTCTCTTAATTTTCACTCTTCCTATTTTAACACTTATTTACATTCTTTCTTCTTGTTAATTTGCTATGTCTACTTTAATTATCTACACTGACCAAATATTGCCGATTCAAATAATTGTTTTATTTCATATTATTAAACTAATATTATCTAAAACTTAGTTATAAAGCATCACTTCTGAAATAGATCCATTTTAACTTGATCTGTTTCAGAACTGACTTTGTAATTTTTTTTTTTTTTTTTTTTAAGATATAAAACCATTTTGTGCTTCGACCCATTTTAAAATAAAAAATTTTGATTAATTTTTGTTAGGATGGCATTTGGTTTTTACCAGATTTAAATATCTTTACAGATAGTCTATTCAATGTTCAGTTTCCTGTGTTAGAGGTACTTTTGTCCAATACCACAAGATACTACAAAATTATAACCTAAGGACTCAAGTCATGTCCTTAAATGATCACATCAGATCTAGACTCTCATATGAATGTCATGTCAATTTATTCAGTTGTATACAACCTTTTTCTCAGATCAAGGATTACAAAATTGGTTCATGTGTGTGAATCCTGTAGGTCTTGGAAAAGAACATCCTTCATCAGATCTCATTGACTGATGTTACAGAATCACAAAGAATGATACCAAATAGCAAAAACATAATTTGGAGACTTTCAACAACAGCTACAGATAAAATGGATAGCACGTGTAACTTGAAGAGAAAATAATGCCATAATCAAGATGCTGACATTCCATACTACTTCAAACAAAAGATTAGAAAGGAAGCCCCCATCAATACTAGAAAGAGTGATAACAGCTACTGGATTTGAGAAACCAATTTTCCTGAAAAAAATTAAGAAAAGATTTTCTAAATTTCAGCTGACAGTAATGTTGTTCAGTCAATGAATGCTGAAAGTTTCCATGTAAAGAAATGGCTAATCTCACAATATGAAGATCATTCAAAAATTTTTAAGCCTCACCCAGAAGTTGGAGAAACAAGACATTTTTTTTAAAAATCTAGTCCCTCTTGACATCAATGCACTTGATCCAATGATGCTTAAGCATTGCAATATTCGCAGCATGATCTCATCATTGTTTCGAAAATGGTGACCCTACAGGTGGAATTTAAGTTTAAGAAGCAGGAAGAAGTTAGATAACGCTAAGTCTAGAGAATAAGGGCGATGTGGTAGTAATTTAAAGCTACAGTTGGCTGTTTCAGGTATGAATGGGCATGTTATCCTGGAGCAAGAGCATAGCTGCCCTCAGTTACCCTCTGTGTTTCAACTTGATTGCTTCCTTCAGTTGTCTTAATTCTGATGTATAGTACTGTCCATTAATAGTTTTCCCTTTTCGATGTAGTATATTATGATTATGCCTTCCGAATCCAAAAAAAACAGAAGTCATCACATTGCCAACAGTTAGGATTAAGTGATAGTGATATCATCATACCTGTAAAAATAAATATCTTCAATTTTCTTTGAATTTTAAAAAAAAAAGTTATTTCCAAAACTGAGACTCTAAAGACATTAAGTCATCTGTCCAGATTCTTTAATAGTGTGACACCTACCAGTGGTTGCGGTCGCAGTCTAGTGCTAATATGTGACATCCACTGGTCACTACGTCAATATATGACATTGCGTCATTGGCCTGTGGACAACTCCCAGTTGCGGCGCGAAGCTGTAAAGTTTCTTCCACCAGCGTTTGGGGTTGACACATTGTCGCTACCATCAGCCTGTGTCCAGTCGATCTGGTGGTTCCCAGTTCGATACCAACTTGTAGTTCCCGGCTCACTTCCAACATCTGGTTACCAAAGTAACTACTTTGATCTCAAGTCTAACCTATCCATGTTGTGATTTTGATCTTAGGTAGACAAAATCAATCAGGCGTCGAGCCGTAGTGCAAGCTGAATCCAGGATAAAGGTGATACCGCACAAGCGTAAGTAAAAGAAAATAATAAAACAACTTAAGAGGTTCAAATATGTTGAGAAATAATAAATTATCTTTATCTATCTGTTGAATAAAAACAAAAATTCTCGATGATAATTCTTAGAGGGCCAGTCTAGCCACAGCCACACTTCCGAGAGATCATTGGCCAACTGGTAGCATGGGTGATAGGTGGAGGTGAATGTATGAGAGAGACTGAGAAGTTGTTAACACCCACTGAGGGGGATTGGTATGAGATACCAATGTGAGAGAGGAAGAGTCTGGGAGGATAACTCTCCTTCGAGCTTCCCTCACGGATGAGGGGGAAACCCCAGAAATTGAAAGTGATTAATCTTCCAACAATGGGAAGTAATTAATTTTCCTGGCCTAAGAACAAAGAGAATTCTTGTTGGGAATTGAGAATTGTCAAAGAACCCAAACCACGACAAGCCCACACACTGAGTTTGGGTCGGTGTCCATATAAACGAACGTCTCGAAGCAGTTAGACAGTTTTTTCAACAGAGTTTCAGAGAGTTTGGAGTTCCAGACAGTTTGAGTTTGGAGTTATTTTGAGAGTGTTGCCTCGCAGAAGCTGACCAAAAGATTTCCACGTCCTTTTCCACTTAGTCTTCCTACCAAAAGCAAGTTTTTATTGACGAACGACTTAAGATACCATAACTTGCTTAAGAAGTGCAAAAAGTGTCATGAATCCATAGAAATGGCTTGGAAGAGAAAAACACTCCTGTATTCAATAGATAGATAAAGATAATTGTTATTCTCGACATATTTTAACCTCGTGAGTTTGTTTTACTATTTCTTTTTCTTATGCTTGTGTGGTATCACCTTTACCCCGAATTCAGCTTGCACTATGGCTCGACGCCTGACTGATTTTGTCTACCTAAGATCAAAATCATGTGGGTAGCTTAGACTTGAGATCAAAGTAGTTACTTTGGTAACCTGATGTTGGAAGTGAGCTGGGAACGACAAGTTGGTATCGAACTGGGAACGACCAGATCAACGGGGACACAGGCTGGTGGCAGCGAGTCAACCCCAAACGCTGGTGGAAGGAAACTTACATCTTTGTCCCGCAACTGGGAGTTGACCACGGGTCGATGGCGCACTGTTATATATTGACGTCGTGACCAGTAGACGTCACATATTGGTGCTGGACTGCAACCACGACCACCGGTGGGTGTCACACAGCATACACTGATCAGTGGCATAGCTAGTGTTTTTGATGCTTGGGGCAGACAACCCTCAAGTTAAGGAAGAAGTCAAGAAGATAGGGTTCAAATGAAGCTAATTTGTCTTTGATATGGCCTTGCGCAAAGCCAGGCAGCCAGCAATACAAGATGTGAGCAAAAGGTGTGAAAAATTTTTTAAAGGGCTTGATGTGGGGTTGGATTAAGTCAATTTAGTAAATCCACAGTTTTTTTTTTTTTTCACACCTGTGTGAGAAGTCCAGATTTTGGCATCAGTTCTTTGATTTTGATTTTTCATATCTGTGAACTGTTAGTGAAAAAAAAAAAAAATTAAACAAGTGAACCAATTTTTTTTTTTTTTTTTTTTTTTTAAATCTTAGGCCTAGCTTTTTGGGTTAATGTGCATTGTAATATTGTATTCCTTTTGGGGAGGGGTGACAAACTTGAGAGTTGTCTGCCCCAGGCATCAAAAACACTAGCTATGCCACTGATCAGTGTATGAATTTTTCTGACTAATAAACTTAATGTCCCTTCACATTTCCAGAGCTCATATTGCAATTTATTATTGTTTTTCTCTAGCCTTCCATGTTACTAGTTCCCATAATGTATTCATTTCTATGCTTGGCCAGATTTTTGTGGCTTAGCATATGCACTGATTAAGTTTTTGTATTTTCCAGTGATCTTCTCTGTCTATTATTTCAACCTTATCTCACAGGGGGCGGTGATCTCCCTTTTTCCTCCATCTAGAAAGAGCCATGGCATGAGAAACTAGAACAATCTACCCTGGAGGTTGAAATAAGGGGTTCAGTTTGAACTTCCAATCACCTGAAAAAGGCCAGAGCATACAACAGCTCAAATGTTGTGAATATGGCAACAAAGATCAGGACAACAGTCCAAATAATGTAAATAGTGTAAATAATTACAATACCTCATCTCATAAATATAGACAGTTACTACTATCTACTTGTTAATTATATGCAAAAATATTAGATGTCCTCAATATTTATTTCTGAAATAAAACAAGAGAAAATGTGGTAGACTGCTAAAAAGCTACGTAAGGAAGGGGAGATTTTGATCTTCATAGCTTCTTAACTCTGCTTTACATCTCATTCATACTGAATATTGTCACTCATAGCATGATGTGACAATTTCTGAATGAAAAAATAAATTACAATTTAAATTTCTCTATTATGTCTGGCTCATCAGTGTTGAAAAAAAATGAATTAAAATTATTTAAAAAGTTTTATCAAAAGTTTTCACTCAGTTACCCTAATATTATAGAAAAAATATGAAAAATGAATGTGAAGGTTTGGAGTACAAAAAAGACTCCATAAAGAGCTTCTAAAATTGCTAGTGAACATTGCTCTGTTGTAGTCTGGAAAGAATGTGTATTAAAGCAAAAAGGAATTAGAAAAAAATTCAGAATACACATATTCTATATTTTTGGACTGGATTGACAGGTTTTTCTAGTTTGCAGTATTCTTTCCTGCCTTTAATTTGAAGATGCAACTTGAATTTGAAGAATTAGCTGTACTAAATGTGTAACATTCGCCTTTTGCTGAATTCCTTCAAAAAATATCAAATCAATTGACTAGAAGGGAAATATTTTCTTTTATACAATGCCTTCTATTGTTTCATCCATATCATCATTCTTACACTCACTTAATTGCTACCTTTGGTAGCCTCTGCTCAATGTCAAGTTAATTCCTGTTCATACATTTTATAATTAATTACACATTATCACTAAGTTTAATTATTAAAGTATCATTGGTATGCTGATGGAGAAAAGTGTACACAGGTCATTGTTCATTTCTTTTATTTTTTCATGGAAATAACTTTGTCATTAGCATCATGGTAACCTCTGTCATGGACAGACAATTTTTAATTTATATGTACTTTACATGCACCAAAATTATATTCTACTAACATTGTAATGTAGGTATTTTTGTGTATATTAAAGTATTATTTTTGCTAGTAATGTAAAATATTTCTCCTGTTTAGTACTTTAATATATATTTCTTTCTTGTCTTGCTTTGTTCCCAGCTGACATATAACATACACACACATTCTGTATTTATACTCACAAGAAGGTTTGTCATACATTTGGCTAATGTTTGATGCATGTTCTATTGGAACAAATTCATGAAAATGACACTCAAATGTTGAATAGCAAATTCATGTTGGAACTTATCAAAAAATTTATAAAATTCTCCTTGATTATTTTGGTACTTATTATTGGGGTGGGGTCATAATCAGTTTTTGCATTTCACTCTTTTGAGTGAATATTACATATTGCATGCTCACTGTAAATTTGTGGCCTATGAAAACTGTAGTGAATCTAACACATAAGCTGACCCAATAAGGACACTATTGTTTGCTAATTAGAAATCCTTACTTCTTTGGAAATAAGAGTTATTCAAAATTTTTACTATGGCAATATCACTAGTATAGAATATTGAATCATTTTTCGCTTTAGTGCCAGCATAAATAGATTTTGTCATCTTCACCCACTAAGTTTAATAAAGTCACTGTCTTAAGACCATTTTGATATTTTGTTACAGGTATAAAATATTATCAGTTTTGTGACTAGGAAAGAGGCAACATTTTATTTTTTTTATTTTTTTTTTTTTTTTTTAATATTTATTGATAGATATTAGATTTGCTATAACAAATACAATTGGTTTTTATTTATATGCCAATATCTTTTCTAGATTGTCATGGTAACTGACCTGACCTTAAAATGAACTTAATAGACTATGAATGTTTTTATAGACACAATAAACATTTGGACACAATGGTTTGCTCATTGTAGTTTGGACTAAACACCGCTCATTAAAGTGTTCTTTGAAAATATTTACTCTAACTAAATCAACCAAAGTAAAGTTCAAGTAGAATTATTAAAATTAAAGTAGAAATATTTTATTTTTATTTTTTTAATAGATAACTTACTAAGTGTAATGTATAGTATGTAGTGTTATTATCTGAAAATTAAATACTTTTATAATAAACTAGCAATAGAGCCCGGTGTTGCCTGGGGATGTAACAGTAAGAGATAGATCAAGTATCAACCATCATAAAGACTGAAAAATAAAATTGACAAAGATTATTGTTTAAGGTTGATGGACACACGTCTTAATTAGTTTTTTTTTTTTTTTTTTTTTTTTTTTTTTTTTTTTTTTAACGAATTGGTCAAACCCAAACTCAAACAAAAACATTGTTTTTAATCGTTATGAGTCTATCGATTGAATAGAATTTTATTATAAACAATTGTCTTGTAAATGGAATTTTTAAAGCATTCTGAATGTAAAAATAAAGAAAAAAGTGTGCAAGACAATAAGAAACACTACCTGCCAAAAAGAAGTGAAGTTTTGTTGAAATCGGTTGAAAAATGTAGGAAATCCGATCCCATATATAAAGGAATATATATATATATATATATATATATAAGATTTGCTAATATAAAAAACAAATTAAATAAAGAACAATATAAAATATCAAAAAAGAGGTTATCAAAAAAAAAAAAAGGAGGAAAAAATGTTTGAAAAGAAAGAATAAAAGTTTTTATAACTATCTTCAATTAATGTTTTTCCATTGCATCTCCCTTGCTTTTAAAGTTCCTTTGATACTTAAAATGACCAATGTCCAGTGGCCTTATGCAATGTAATTTTTAAATATGTAAGGCTGAAGAAAGATTAACCTCAGATTATCAAAAATACAAAGATAATGAAAATAGGATTAAGATGCAATTCAATCAGGAACAAAGCACACGCACCAAATCTACCAGAAAACCACTATTTAATAAGATAACTTCTATATTTCAAATGACCCTTACATGATTTGGTACTTGTACTTTAAATGAAAGCTAACTGCTAATGAATTTACACAGTTGGCAATTTCTTTATACACATGTTGCTCAGTTATTTTTCTTTGTTGGTTTTGCTTTCTTTCATTAAAGTTTTTTTTTCATTCTCTTAGATTAGTTTTCCATTTTTGACATTTAATAATCTGTGATATTGACATTCTCAGATTATTAGTAAACTTTTATGCAGATAAAATTTTTATAGGAATGCCTTCAAAAATCAACTTCATAGGCTTACAGCTGATGTCTCCTCAGTCCCAGCTCTAACAGAATGAGAAAAAAAATAGCTTGTAAATTACAATACTTTAAAAAACAAGCTAGTATCATTTTATCATCACTGATCAGATCTTGGTTCACAATAAATGGCTGTACTCTCAATGAGGCTCTGTTTTGAAATGTCTCTTGAGACACTAAGTTCACTCCAGACTTCAAGTGAAACTTACATACATGATACATTGCAAAAGATCTTGTGGGGGATGGCTTATTTCCCACACTACAGCCCGCCATCAAGATGAAATGTTGTATGCCAATTGCTACTCTATTGTAATTTCCATGGCAAATGTTCAGATTAGCTCTATCTTTTAGTATCACCAATCTAGAACTTTACAGCTAAGATCCCACCATGACGTGTCCATGGAATTAAACTATCCTCATTCTCTCTCTATTCCAATTGTAATGAGAAAGTTCCATTCAGCTTTTCCTAAGAACTGCTGCTTAGTGGAACAAACTCCAGTATGTATGCTTCCTTGATCACCACTATTTTAAACTCTTCAAGTTGTGGATAAATCATTACCTCAATTATCCCTATAATCGTCACCTCCTTATACATGCACAAACTTCATTTAGTAAGCCTCTACTGTGAATGACTCTTGTGCCTTGCATTGGGTGAATTTTAGCTTTAAACAAAAAGTTTGTTAAAAATATTGCTTTCTGTAATTATTTCTCAAATTGATAAATATAAAAAAGTTGCTTCAGTAAATTGTTGAAAATTTTTTTTTTTAATGCCATATTTGATATTTGCAATCGATTCTTCATGGATTCTTATTTGCTTTCCATAAAAATATTGTTTCAAATATCTTAACCAAACATTTTAATGTATTGCATTATATATTTTTGGTAATATTAATGTTCTTGAAGATGACAAATATCCATCTATAGTAAGTTTATAACTAAAACAAAATATACTTTTCATCTCATTTTTTGTTTCTTTCTTTATATTTTATGTAAGTTATTTTTTATAATTGTTGGTTAGCATAAAATAATTTTTTTTTATTTATAGAATTTTTGTTCTTTTATCTTTCAAAAATGTTAAAATTCATCTGTTGAAAAGAGTATAATTTAAGATAAAACCATATTTCAAAAGTGGTAGAAGCAAATATTATTATAATAACCTCATATCTGTCTCAACTCTTTTTCTTGATCTCAAATACATGACATTTTGATCTTAGTTTTTCATTTATAATTTCTATTATTCTGTAGTAACTTGGACCAAAAGTTTACTTTTGTTCTATTTTGATTCTGAGTCTATTCATTTTTTTTTTTTTTTTGTTTGTTTCTGTTTTCTTATAGTAAAAATGTTCAATGGGAATTTCAGTTATTTACATTAATTACATTGTCCGGACTGTTGTCCTCATCTTTATTGCCATATTCAAATGTTTTAGCCATTGTACACTCTGGTCTTCTTCAGGTGATTGTATTTTTGAACTGAACCCTTTATTTCGTCCACTGGGGTAGATTGTTCTAGTTATCTCCTTTTAATTCAGCTCTCAAGTTTTTCACCACTACCATAGCCAGGTATTGAACTCACAACTCTTTGGGTCAAGTCACTGGATCCAACTAAATCTTTTATCCATTGTTCTCAAGGATATATGGTGCAGTGGATAAAAGTGTAATTCAAACATTATAGTGGAATAGTTGTATTTGAACTACATCTCATTTTCATTCTTTTACGTCTATTGGCCTGTGCATTCGAGAAAACTTAAAGAAAATATGCTCTCCAGGAGGGATAAAACCTGTCTCCCTTTGTATGAGAAACCACTGTTTGATCTGATGTGATTTACTCAGAAAATGTCACAGTCCAGCAAGGCTCTATTTTCCCTTTCAAGGAAAGCACACTTCCTCATTCAGATATTTATCTTGAATGTCTATATCTGCTCAGTTTTGTATCACTCAAGCATCCACTATAATAATTTGAAGTAATAAAGATGATAGATTAAAAATAAATTCATTAATTCTTTAGAAATGTACATGTGTGTAAAATTTCTATGAAAGAGAGACTGACCTTTAAAAATTCTTTATCTTTTGATTTGATAGAATTATTAGATATGCTTTTGCACAGTCAAGTCAGCTTAGGACATTGTATACCAATGTTTCTCAACCTTATTCTGGTCACGGCCCCCTTCAATCCAATGTGAGTTCTTTATGGCCCTTCATACCAGCTTGAGTTTTTATCCCTCCCTCCTGCCCCATCCCACAACTTAATACATCTAGGGAAGTAGGAATATTAAAGGTTGTAGTTTGGATAGTACTATGGTTGTAAATCAAAGAATAATATTCTTTGGATAAATATTTTATTTTAATAGACTCATTTAATTACAAAACAAAAAATACATGTACCATCAGCTCTATCTTGTATGGTTTCAATGGGATCCCTATCACTGGTGCAGGTCAGCCAAATTGCTAATGTTTGGCTTGAAAGCCATTAGAGATGTAAATCACCACATTTTTTTCTACATCAAGGTGATTTTGCGTCTTTGACAGCAGATGCATCATCCAACTGAAACCAGACTCAACCAAGTAAGATGTGGGAAAAGCGAATAAAAGCAACTTCACATCTTTCCAGAGTAGTGGGTAATTCTTATGCATGTCTTCATTCATCGACGGCTTCTGATATCATCCACACTTGGACCTTGCTTGAGCTGCTGTGTTATTTTGAAGTTCAGTGAAAATTTCTTGTAGGGTAATATCAACTTCAGGTGCAGTGAAAGGGTCCACAAACCAGTGTGGCACTGTCATTTGGAGTATAGATCAGAGAAGCAAGTTTTTTTATGATTATGCAACTGCTTCAAATGATCAACATACACTGCTAGGTCATCATCAAGCAGCTTGATGGCTATATTTGCTAAGGAAGGAAACTATACAAACTCTCGTCTCCCAAGGTTCAACCAGAACAGCTTCAGTTTCCCATTAAATGCATTAATTGACTCCTTGTAGGAAAATAGGGTGCAGTCATTTCCTTGGAGTTCTTTGTTCAGGACATTTAACTATTCAAATATGTCAGACAGGTAGAAGATATCACTCTTTGCATAAACAAGCTTCTGTATCACTTGAGAAAAAAAATAACACTGTCCCAAAGTGCAACAAAATGATACAGGCAATTACACTTGGACAGCAACCTGGCTTCAGTATGCAACACAAGTCATTCAAATTCCTCACTGTTCTTTTCACGTAATTGCTGAAAGAGGCGATTTGCAGTAGATTCTTTTTTATCAAGTTGACAGCCTTGATAACATGCATAACTGCTACATGCAGACATCCTGCTAGGTGTTTCACTACCAGGTGTTGCTAGTGAACAACACAGTGCACACAAACCACATCAGGAACAGTTTTTTTTTTCTTTTTTTTTGAGTAAGCACTGAATCCCTGATAACCTTCCAATCATAGCGGCAGCACTATCTGTTGCACATGCCACAATGTTCTTGAATGAAATGTTGTTCTCCTCAAAATAGGCCTCAAGCCTGAAGATAGATTCACCTTTAGTGTAAGTCATTAATTTCAATGTGAAAAGTAGTTCTTGGCATATATCAACATCAAGAAACCTCACAAATGCCATCAAAAAAGCAGAATTATCAGGTAAAGTTGATTTGTTGAATTAAAGTGAGAATTCTTTCACCTGTGGTTTTGAGACTAAATGGTTTTCAACCTCAGTTGCCATTTTATCAATGCATCATGATACTGATGAGTTGCTGAAAGGAATAACACTAGCTACCTCTTGTGGACTCTGATTCATGGCTGTTGAAAGCATTGTAGCCACTGCAGGTATGATCAGAGATTCAAAGTTTTTTAAAAACAAAATTAAAAATTATATTTTCTGGCTCATACATTTTCTGTACACCACTCCCATTTTTCAAATTTGGCCTTGTGGCCCGTGAAAATATCTCTTAGTCCCTAAGGGGGTGGGGGGGGCATATGACCCATGTTGAGAAACCTTGCTGTATACCATTCTGTGTTGTATTAAATGTAACATAGGGTTCACTGGGGATTGAAAAGTCCCCCAGAGAGGATTGAGACACAATCTATCTTGAAGATATCCCATTAATAACAAAACTTTTGTACCCTTTTCTTATATATTGCATTGACAATGGTATCTAGCTGTCATTAGCACAAATTCTTTGGTAGATAAGTGGAGTAATCTACAAAAGATTTAGAGATCAAAACTTAATAGATAATCTCTAATCTGTTTTGATTGCAAGGAAAGACAGAAAAGACACATCAGAAATGCTATTTGATTTCAGTGAGAAAAAGAAAGAAAAGTCAATAATACTCTTACATGTTTAATGTTTGCTTCAGTGAAATGGAAAACATTTGTAGTTATAAATCAAATAAACTGCCTTGTTTGTTCTGAATAAATATTTAAATAAATATTTTGAATTTTAATAATTGAAATTTTTGTATTTAATATGGTTGTGCATAAATGTTCTGCTTACCTTTTTTTTAAACATTTTAGACTTAGAAAAAAATGAATCAAACCAATTTAATTGATCAAATTTATTCAGTTATTTTTTTAAAATAAAATTATTACTGAAAGTAAAAAAAAAAAAAAATGTTTGCATAAAAAACTGGTCATTTGGCATATATGCATTGAAAAATGCATAATGTTAAATCATTTCATAAGTAAAAGGAATTTTGAATAATTTAAACTTATTTGTTAATCAAATATTGAGTAATTTTTTTTTTTTAACTTTATGCAGTTAATTTTTGAGATCTTATTTAATGAAATTGTCTTTTGGATGGGAGTACATTTTACTTGACCTCACTTTTAATGAGGATCAGGTTTTTTAAAAACTCTGTTTCTTTTTTAAAATGCATTTTCCTAGTTGAATGTTTGTAATGGAAACTGTAAAATGCTGAGTTGATTGTATGATGATCATGTACATAAACTATTTTAAGAACAATCCAACTAATAACAGGTTGGCACCTGTGATGTAATGATTTCCCCCTCACCCTTCTAACAAAGTGTTTGAACAACAATGTCAAATAGTAGAATAAGGTTAAAATTACTTCTTAAATGCTCACTATCAAGTCCTAAATGGTGTTAAAATGATCGCTTTATCAGGTTGTGTGATGGCTTGTACTTCATTATCACCCTAAGTATTAATAGATAAACTAAATATACTTCTTTTCAACTAAACAATCTGATGAGACATTGGAATCTTCCAAGAAAGACATTCTAATCTAATTGTTGCCTTCTGTTTAATTATGTAGTGGCTTAATTGGAGTGACTAGATGGGGTGTGGGTGGGGTTGTTGCGCATGTTTATTGAATCTAGACTGAGGAGAAATTTGATTTGAAAGTAGAACAATAATTATTTTTCTGTTTTTAGTCAGTTTAATGTTTGTACAAAATATAGTATAAAAATAAACTTTATGTAGCCTGTAGTTTGAAATAAAAATAACTCTAGTAATTTGTACTATTTTCATGTGTAATTTCTTTTAAAAATATAAACTGTTTTTATAAAGAAAGATGATTTAGAACAAAATTGCAAAAATATTTTTTATGATTCTTTAATAACCTATACAATATAGGTGAATGGATAATAAATTCTAAAAACTAAAATGGGCTTAAGTTTTCAGTTGGTAACTGGTATGTCATAAATTGGTACAATAATTCTTTTATTTCCTATTACCATGCTTAAAAGAAGACTGCAATTTGCAACACAGACACAAGTTTGTATTTTATGAAGTTTAGAAGATTTACAACTGTATGCTTTCTGCTGCAGATTTAACTGAAGCAATCTAGTCTGAAAACTCATCCTCTAAGAAATCGAAAAGTCATTCATTATACTGTCTAAGAATCATGTTTTTCTAAGTTATTTACAGCTCTTTGAGATTTGAAGATCATTTTCATTATTTTACAGTATCTTTTTTTTCTTACTGTATATTTTTTAGTTTTATATTCTTCAGACTTCAAAGTGTAGGAATTAGGAACAAAAGTTAACTTTTGATAAGCCTCTACTGGAACTATATCACATTGGCAAAGACAAATTCAGGGTAAAACTAACATAACAATTTTAATCATTTATTTTAATCCATAGTATATAATATTTTCCATTATGAATAAGCATACGCTCTAATACAATTCTTTTAGTGGTAGTGTTCATGGTAAAAAATCAATGAGAATGATAAATACATTTTTCTAAGATCAAACTGGTTCAAAATTTGTGCTTCCTATCATCAAAATTAATGGTAAATTTTAATCAGTTAAAAGTTAAAACCAATCATTATGCAAATGCCAAATGTTTCATCTTTGAAATCTACCCTTCTCATGATGTGACACCATAAGACACTGAAAGGGTTAATAGGTAGCCTGATATACTGAGAAGATGATGGGAAAGTCAGATGGCTTACATGACCAGATTTTGTAAATTCAGAGAAAGGTAGGGCTGGAACACCTGATTTATTTTCCCCACAAAGAAAAGGAAAATTGATATTTTCCTTACTTTATTTTATCATTTGTCAACAGAAAAGAATGAATTTGGCAAAGCTTATTCACCAAGTGATATCATTGTTTAAAATGAAATCTGGCTTAGTGAATTGTATGAGAAAATTGGCCACATGGTAAATTTCAAACATGGCCAAATTCTGAGAAGTGTGTTCCAGTAGTGGATACAAATACTAGATAACAAAACAATGGAGTTAATGATTGATGACAGGCCAGGAAAATTGAAATATGAAAAACAATATCATGAAAATGAATATAAAAACCAGATGCCAGGTTGACTGTCCCAAAGATAGGGAGTGAAGTGAGGGCGAGGAAATTAATTCCCCCTGACTATAACATTCAACAAGAGAAGACATTAAGGAGAAATGGATTTGTCTCCACCCACCATAGTGGAAGTACCAGTATAACGCTCTGACTGAAGGGAGGTTCAGAGTGATGGCTTCAGGTGGATGGATTGGAAGAGAGAGTGGTCTCCACTAATCAGAAATGCTGGTGGGAGACATGACTTTAAGTCAGTGGGAGTAGCTGGGAGGAGCCAGGTCTGTGCCCTCTACCTGCAGAATGAGATAACTTCCAAATTTAGAAAAATTAAGGATGTTACAGAAAATTCTAAACAGAGGAACTTTGTTAGAATTTAGTCAATTTGTCTGAGAATTGGGGAAAACCCTAAGACCCCACTTCTTCCAAGGCTGGAGGTGGGGCCTATAAAAAGCAGAATGCTTGCAAAGAAGATAGAGATGAAGGGCATAAACAAGAGAGAGAAGACAGATTGAGCTACTGAAAACTGCTTCACCTGACACCACATGACTCCTGCCTGATGAAGACCTATGACTTCAACCACACTCCAGAAATGTTAACTAGCTCAACTAACAAACGAGTGTGTCATGAACTTATAAACAAAAGAAGATGCAAGAAGACAGGATAAGGAGAAAAGAGAAAGACAGCCGTTCCCGTCATTGTAGAAAGCCTCCAACTTTGATCTGTGTTCCAGAATACTTATCTAGACTTAGTCATAATGAACAAAGATGTCATGAAATATTCGAATGAGGGAAGGTCAGGGGATTTTGCATATCAAGACATGCCTGCATGAAGAACCTATAATCTTGTATGGGGGAACTAACTTGTATTACCAGCTCTTTTTAAGGAACATATAAAATATTATTTTTTTAAAAACTTATCTTGTAACTTGTGCCTTTTACTTGTCTGGTTCAGACTAGTTCAATGATTCCTGTCAACAATTGACTTTAGTTAAAGTGATCAATATAAATAGCGGACACTGGACAAAAAGATTGGACAGACTTGTGGAAGGATGCAACATTATAATATAATCATGTATCAAAGGTTGAAATTCAGAAGGATTGGGACAAAATATTTTTAAAAACAATATTCTTCATGTGAAAGACATTTATTAAAGTCATTTTGTATTTATTTCAGTGTCATGGAACTGTAAGCCTGTCTTTCATTTTTAATTGTACATCTGATAGGAAACCCACAATGATGTATAAACAAGATATTTTAGAATTTTTATGCATAATTTAAAGGAAAAATATAAAAATTATTTCAAAATAATAACAGTATATATAGCCAATGGGTTGGAGGAAATATTAGGTTGGGTTGTAACTTGCTGACCACTGATATAGATGATTTACAAATTGAAGCTTACAGATGAATTTTGAAATCCTGTATATATAATAAGAAGCTTACTCATTTCATTTTTTATTGTTTTTTTTTTATAACTGTTCAAAAATAGACTATATGATATAGTAAGCTCCTATTTTATGTAATGTAAGCTTTACAGATTGAAAATGAATTTAGTAAATACAAGAAAATAGAAAGGGATGTAAAACAAGGATGTATATTCTCACTGGACTTATTCACTCTTTACAGTGATATGATCCTGAGAGAATTAGAAGTTATTCTAGGAGTCGTTATTGCAATCTTAATGTCATTTGCATATCATATGTTGCTCTGTTGGTAGAAGACCAAAAACTACAGGAACTCTTACAAAAGGTAGTAAAGGAAAGCAAGAAGAAAGAACTAAACCTTAATTGTAAAAAGATAAAATGTACATCAAAATCAAAAATTAAATTATTTAGGGAAAATGTGGCAGCAAAATCAGAAGATGCAATGGTGTATAGCAAAAAATACCTTCCAAAAGCTAAGCAAAGTATTAACAGAATAATTTCATTAGAAACAAAGAAAGGAGTACTGAAATGTAATATTTGTCCTCCTGTATGACAGTGAATGCTAGACAATCTCATCATACATGATGCAATAGAAATGTAATTCTACAGAAGGATATTGAGAATACCATGTACCAAAGTTTTAGGGAAAATGGAAACAAAATGAAGACTACTTTGAATCAGAAATATATCAGAAGTTGATATTTATTTCTATGCTAGTCCTACTAAGGATGTCTTCATAGCCTAACATAGGAACTGATTCATTCAGATATCTAAGTCTCCAGTTTTTTTCTTTATCCAGTATTTTCACTTCATTCTACAGGGCTGATGACTATACTTTTCTTCTATACATGATCAGCACTTCCCAATTTCATTGTTTCTCCCCTTACTATGACTTTTCAATGTTCTTCCAGCCTTACTTTTTGGGGCAACTTTATATTCTTTGCCACAAATGCAAGGAATAGAGGATACACAGCTCTTCGTCATATTCTGTGTTAGGTTTGACACTGCAGAGATTTCTCTATAGAGCTGTTTGTGAATATTGTTGTATGAACCACAGATTTTCTGAATCTTTTCCAATAAGCTCTTGATGTAAGACCATGGCAATTTTATGGTTCCTTATTGGTTCTTGTTTCCACCAGCGGATACTGATATTGTTTGCAGGGCAGTTATTCTGAAGGGTACACTAATGTTGATGAGGAAAATAGTCTGCATGCAAATAATAAATCCTTATCCCAGAAATTCAGACATAAAATGTTTTTCTACATCAGCCTAAGATACTGCAGATTGGCTTTCAGTGATAAATCAAGTAACCATGGGCCAAACAACAAAGTGTCAAATGAATATTGAAATACAGCTTAGGTGATTACTGATGAATTTAAGCATTCTGATTACTCAAGTTCATTGCACATTTAAAATCTAAGTGATTGGCATAAATAACACATTTAAATGAACAAAGCTATGCATGCCTATTTAAACATATTTACATGTAACATATATATAATGTGTGTGTATGTAACACACTCACCATTTGGTGTATCAGATGCAAACAAATTTGGCGGTAAAAAAAAGTGGGAAAACTACAGTATTTAACAATATATTTGCACTAAATTATTTTATATATTATTAACAATTAAATTAATTTTTTGTTTATAATCATTTCACCCAATCAAGGTGAATAAGACAATGGGATGCAAGGGGTTACTGATATATGTATATATATGTATGTATGTATATGTATGCATGTATATGTATGTACATATCTATGTATATGTATGTACATATCTATGTATATGTATGTACATATCTATGTATATGTATGTACATATCTATGTATATGTATGTACATATCTATGTATATGTATGTACATATCTATGTATATGTATGTACATATCTATGTATATGTATGTACATATCTATGTATATGTATGTACATATCTATGTATATGTATGTACATATCTATGTATATGTATGTACATATCTATGTATATGTATGTACATATCTATGTATATGTATGTACATATCTATGTATATGTATGTACATATCTATGTATATGTATGTACATACATACATACATATATATATATGTATATATATGTATATATATGTATGTATATATATATGTATATATATTGTATGTATATATATATATATATATATATATATACATATATATATATGTACATATATATATATATGTACATATATATGTATATGTCTATATATATGTATATATATGACATATATATATATATATATATATATATATATATACAATATATTATATACATATATACATATACATATATATATATGTATATATATATATATATATATATATATATATAATATATATATATATATATATATATATATATATATACAGCATATTTTAGTATACTTTACCATATATATAGTATACATCAATATTATATAAACATATATACATATATATATGTATATAGCATATACTAGGCATAAGTACTATATACATAACTATGAGATATACAGATATACTATGTACTATATATACTTATAGTATATGACATATACTT
>OZ010572.1:90184188-90186906 GCA_963932145.1 Acanthosepion lycidas | reverse complement strand
ATATATATATATGTATATATATATATATATATATATATATGTATATATATATATATATGTATATATGTATATATATGTATATATGTATATATATATATATGTGTATATATATATATATGTATATATTATATATATGTATATATATATATAGTATATGTATATATATATATATATATATATATGTATATGTATATATATATTATATATATGTATATATATATATATATTATATATATATAGTATATTATATATATATATATATATATGTATATATATATATATATATATATGTATATATATATATATATATATATGTATATATATATATATATATATATGTATATATATATATATATATATATGTATATATATATATATATATATATATGTATATATATATATATATATATATATGTATATATATATATATGTATATATACCCAAGTATATGATTGGTGTATATGGAATGAATTCCAATAACCAACAATTACTATTCTTAAAAGAGTGCTCAATACAAAGTAGAGCAGATATAATTATTTATTTTTAAAGAAAAAAAAATTTATAACATAAATATGTTATAAAATCACTAGATAACCTAGAGAAAATCATTAAAAAACATAACAACATAGTCTTTAACAAGTATAGGGATTCAAAAAGCTCGATTACTCAAAAGGTTACTGACAGTAATACTAAATATAATGACACAAATAATAATTCATGTAATTGTAGGTATCCTAGTAATTGTCCACTACAAAATAACTGTGGAATACGTTCTGTAGTCTATCTTAGTACTATCTCAACTATTGAGAATCCAAATATAAAGAAGTTTTACATTGGTAGCACAATGAATACATTCAAAGAACGCTGGCGGGGGCATATGCAATCTTTCAATAACTGTGACTATAGGTACATGACTTCATTGTCCAAGTACTTTTGGAACCTAAAAGAAAAGAACAAAACACCTACGGTTAATTGGACATTGATTAAGAAATCCCGGACATGTAAATCCCTATATTCCCCGTGTTACCTGTGTCTTAACGAAAAGTTTGAAATTATTAGATTTAAAAACAAGGCTGATCTCTTAAATCAGAGATATGAACTAACGGTTAATTGTAAACACCGTTATAAATTTAACTTATTATAGGGGTCGTATACTTTAAATGATAATGATACGTAGCTGTAAGTTGAATAGATTATAACTTTTATTACCTGATGGTCAATCTGACGATATGAATGTATATGGTATAACTACATAATGTTACTCATTTTTCTGTATGTGTATGTATATATATGTATATATTTATGTGTAGTTATGTGTGTTTGTGCTGCGAAATGTGTATGTTTGTATTTTAATGTATTAATATGTTGCTAAGTTTTGTATATATATATATATATATATATATGTATATATGTATGTGTGTGTATTTGTTTGTGTGTTTATAGATATATGTGTGTATGTGCGTGTATGTATGTATATATATATATGTGTGTATGTGTATATATATATATATATATATATATATATATATATATATATATAAAGTAAGAAGGTGAAAAGGAGGATAAGAAGAAAAGAGGTTAAAAATATTGGTGTGTATGAGTATGTATATGTATTTGTGGATGTGGGTATGTGTGTGTATATATATGTGAGTATGTATTCTTATATGCATGTATATATATTTCTTTATGTGTGTATATATGTAAGTGTCTGCATGTTTATGTAGTTGTGTATATATATGTATGTGTGTATGTGTATATATATATATATATATATGTGTGTGTAGGTGTATGTGTATGTATGTGGATGTGTGTATATATATATATATATATAATATATGTATGTATGTATGTGTGCATGTATGTGTATGTGTGCATGTATGTGTGGGTATATATATGTATGTGTATGTATGTATATGTATATATATATGTATATATGTACGTATATGTATATATGTGAATGTATGTAGGTGTATGTGTATGTATGTATGTATATATATATATATGTGTATATGTTTGTATGTGTATTGTTATATTGTGTACCTAATTTTATTTACGTATATTTATGTTGATATAGATGTTTTTTTTTTTTTGTTTTTTTTTTTTTTTTTTATTTATACATGTATGTTAGGATACGTGCATTTTTGTGTTTGCATGTATATCGAAGTATGTCTATGCATATGTATGTGTATGTATGTCTGTATATTTATATATGTTTTTGGTCAAATGTCGTTGCATTTATGTGTATGTACGTATATATGTGTATTTATTACTATAGATAAGTATTTTTATGTAGATATTCATGTGTATGTATATTTCTGTATGTGTGTATGCATGTATGTATGTGTGTGTATGTGTATATATATATATATGTATATATATGTGTGTGTGTATATGTTTGTATGTATGTATATATGTGTATATATGTGTGTGTGTGTTTACTTATGTAGGTTTGCAGTTGTATATATGTATGTTGACACCTACTATATATGAAATTGTTTATGTGTACGTGTAGGTAGGGTAACTTGGGTATGTCATTACGGCCACATGAGTTAGGATATATGTGTGTATATATGTTTATTTTTGTGTATTGCTGTGTATATATATATTTATTTGTAAATATGTGTACACATATTTGTGTGTATATTTGTGGGTACATATAGGTATATGTATGTGTATGTGTACTTGATACCATGGAAATGTATACGTATGTATATGTTT